>BPLT01000215.1:17500-185000 GCA_019656295.1 Rhododendron mucronatum var. ripense
CTTTGCAGGCGAAGTGGTATTACTACATACTTCTTGGCCTGGTAGATGTAGAGGCCAATTTTCTTGGTAAGTATATCATACGGATGTTGAGATTACCCAGCATCTTATTTCATGTTTTAACGATTAGATATGTTAATATATGCTGTTATCCATGAATTCTAAATTTAAACAGGATGCTACAACCATTTTTAGTCTGCGATTTGTCTGTAGATTCCGGAATATAACAACGGGTTTACGTCCACGAGCGATGCATTGGGTTGTATAGATATTTAACTCTATTTGTGACCTTTTTTCGTACCTTTTCATGCGATTGTTTAATATGCAAGTTTGCATGTCGGAAGACCATATTTTCTGCTTTCTTTTACGTGTGAGGAATTGCTATCCTGACTGGACCAATGTAGCTTTTGTGAGATGATGCCAAGTTTTTAGATTACGTGAACATATGTGGTACAGCTTATAGTCATGTTTATGGAAAATGTATGTAGGCTATTTGTAATGATTTATGAGCATTGCAGTTCAGAATTGAGTAATGCAATCGTTATGACAAAATTTCTAGTGGCTCCAATAATTTGTGACCACTGGAGACACTGTTCTGTTCTGGTGTTACAGTGTTACCAATAGTTTTTAAAGGAGGGATATGATCACTTTTGTTGGTATTTTCTATCATCTTCATTTTGTCTCAGTCCGTTTCTTTGAACTGGAAAGTATGTGGAACATAGTGAGACTTCAAGAAAGAACCTTGGCTTTTAATTGAAACTCTACTTTCCAACTTTCCCATACAGTTGGTGAAGGGTTATACCTGTTGCTTTTTGTACTTGTTTTTCCTTTGCTTTTGTGGTGGTGCTTTAGGATTCCAAGTACTGTGCCCAAGGTCAGGATGGCCCTAACCCCCCTTGCTGCTCCTCTTGAGAAGAGAGAAAGCTGGAATGAAATAGAAATCAAGGGTTTGGTCTGAACTAATCATTCGAAAAGGTTTTTCGACATATGGTGGTTGTATATTATCAATGGTACTACTAAAATCCTGCGATTGTGTGCTGCAAGCATAGTGTCTTCTATAGTTCTATGGAGTTATGTCAACGGTCCTAGACTGTTCTGCCCAAATCTTTTCTTGATTCCGTAGAAGCTTTGGTTTTGATATTGGCTTCTGCCTTAGGGTCTCTCTCTAGGTCATACACTGAAAGTGTGTTGTCTAGATTAGTGAAAATGGTTCTATTCAAGATATAGCAGGGAGATCAACTGTTAGGCACAATAATGCTGGTGATTTATACTACCACTCTTTGTCTATAAACAGTAATCTTCTGTTGTTTAGAACTAAGAAATGTGGAATTTAACACCGAGTACTTTGATTTTTAATGCTAGTTCTGATGCCGATGATGCTAATATCAGGGTGTGTCATTTGACTACGGATTTCTTACTGTTACTGATAATAAGGTGATGGATCTGGATATGGAAATCTTAGGTTTTCCTAGTAGATGGTATGATGCTTTTTTTATTTTATTCATGTAGAAAAACCATTTTCGGAACATCCCAAACTGCAAACATGTTGTACGTAGATGGTGGTTTCTTTGTTGATTTCATAACATTAACTGTCAAAGAAGTTCATTTGATGATCTTTTGATGTGCAGTGGTGAAGGCATATCAGTACACATCCATTACAAGTATTATGCTACTGGATTGCTGGTCAATTCCATCTGTCATATTTCTAACCTGGTTTTTCTTGAAGACGAAATACAGACTCAGAAAAGCAATAGGCGTTGCTATCTGTGTTGTTGGTCTTGTTGTGGTTGTCTTTTCTGATGTACACGCAACAGATCGGTCAGGTAAGCGAATGCTGTTCTATGCAATATTTTTTGACTTTGTCTTGTGGTTTATATGCTTCTGCTACACTGATGGGTGGAATTTTTTTCTCATTGCAATTTGACCCTCTTTGTTGGTTTTCCATTTAAACACTCGTTTCCTGAAAAGGTGATGTTCCCTCGTTTACTCTTTATGTCTTTGTAGGTATTGTGTTAACCATAGTCACTAATGACTAGTCAAACCTGAAAGGAAAATGAAACAAAAAAATAAAAGCAAATGCACTGGAGGCTGCCTTGTGAATGTATGAGAGTTTCACGACATTTATCGATTGCACACCTATTTAACTAGTTTCGATAAAAGTGCACGCACAATGCACGTGGAAGGTACCGTACAACTACGCGGGGTAAAAATAGTTGCAAGCTTTCATAGTGCCGTGTAAACCCTTTATAACGTTTATCAATTTGCACTGTTTATGCATTTAACAGGGGCAACTTGTATAGCCGTTGCTTGCTGTTTTCCGAGCTTTATTGTATCTATGTGGTCAGTGGTTAACTTCTTCTTGGTGTTCGTCTTAAACTTTTCTTCATCAAATGGATGAATGAAATTGAATAGTACAGCTGAATTCCTAAATCTTCTTTCTTCTTAGTTTTTGTTAGTGAAGAATATATGTTTTTGATGCAACCAGCACTGCCAAATAATGCAACACGTGAGGGTTTATCCAAAAATGCCATGACAACTATCCAACCAATCTTGCCTGTTGCCAAAGTTACCGTAATGTGTAAACCAGATTCTTAATTGAGTGGAGCACATATGTGCTGATTGGTGTGATATTTTAATTTTCATGCCTTTCTCAACTCAGTACTAGCATATTTAGGTTTTAGTTCTAGAAGTTTGTGCAAGGACGAAGCGATACTGGACCAGGGTCCATGGCCACCCCCTGCCTCATTAACCCTAGAGATCTACTACAAACTCACCAACAAATATGCACTGATCCCCATCCATCCAACATCCGGCAGATCTGATATTCCTCTTTTAAATGTCTTGAGTTTTTGCTTTTCTTGTTCTTTGATTATTATGTTTTAAGAACACTTATGACTTCCTATCAGTGAAAACAAATTTTTGTTGCTTTTGGTTGTAAAATCTGTACTATGACTGATTCTATCTGTCATAACAATTTAGTTTATTTTATTTCTAGTTTCTCTGGTAGACTTCTTGTCCGATCCTGACTTTGTCTCTGAGCATGTGATACTTTTTTAAATTCTAGTCCGATCATCAATCTGTAGAGATTTTATTCCTCACTTTACCATGTTTCGTGTATGTATGAACTGAAACCATGGAATTAGTTTTCATGATATTAGGAGTTTTATGTGGTTTGTAGGAGGCAGCAACCCACTTAAAGGAGACTTGCTTGTGATTGCTGGTGCTACGCTTTATGCTATCAGTAATGTCAGCGAGGTATGCAATTTTAACCTTTTTATTTGTTGGCAGCTGGCATGGATATCTGATTCATGGGCATTTCCTTGAAATTTCTGCATTTCAGAAGATGAAGTGACAAGTGCCCTAAGGCCCTAAACCTAAAGTTTTGAAAAGGCGGTTTTCTTTTTGTAAAGGATATCTCCATATAAGTTATTTGAACTGAAAGTCTTATCTTCATCTTGCTTCCTGACTATTACATTATGCTACTGCCTCGATCTAGATTTTCTTGGAATCTCCTTTTGCTTGTTTTCAGCCTCCCCTCCCTCCTGGGCGGCCTTTTACCTTTGTCAATGTCCTTTCCCTGGTTTTCTGTTTCCCTCTCCTTCTTTCCAACCAGTCAACGGCTACGCTAGCACTCTCATTTTTCAGCTGTGGTCTTTTGCCTTTCTTTCATCTTGGTATTTGTTACTTTTTGGGTTTTAGCGAAACTACCTTCTCAGTAATTTGGTATTCTCCTTGCTGCTATTTGTTCTAGGTCTCTCTTTCTCAACCTTATTCTGTCCTGGACACAAATATTGCTTTCTGGTTTCTTCCAGGTGTTTGACAGAAAATATGCAATTATTGCGTTTAGTGCCCTAGGAGTCGATTAAGGCAACTCTTCTCTCTCTCAGTTGGTTCTTTTGCTTTCTCACCAATAAGAAGAAAATATAAAAATGAGAAAATAGTTCAACGTCGGAGGACCAGCAATCCACCAGAAATTATACAATATGAAACCAAAATTACAGAACTACCTATGGCACACCGTCCCTCAATCTCTTGAAATAAAAATACGCGTTTTCCCATGAAAGGAGAAGATACTGAAGGCTACAACAATGACAAGTAACACACTATCTCATAAGGAACCAATATCTTATGTTTTTTTTTTGATCTTCTGAAGGAGTTCTTCGTGAAAAGTGCTGATAGGGTCGAACTCATGGCGATGCTGGGTATTTTTGGTGCTATTATCAGTGCTTGCCAAATGTATCCTACTTTTCTTGTTTTCTGAATTTCGTTATATATCCAAGATTATTCTGTTATACAGGGAATCAAATAGGTTTTCTGTATCAGACTGTTTCATATTCTTAAATTAGCTTGATGGTGGTTACTTTCGCACGTTAGTATTTGGTTGTGTGTTCGTACCGTAGGATCTTTTGGCCTTGTGTGGTAGAAGACTGCAATCTGTTATTTTTGTTTTCAAGTTGTATTCTTTAGCAATCCTTACAGAATCGTTCTTGAGCGTAATGAGCTCAAATCTATCCACTGGTCAGCTGGGGCAGTAAGACTCTTTTCCAAATCTCTCTCTCTCTCTCTCTCTCTCTCTCTCTCTCTCTCTCTCTCACACACACACACACACACCCACACCCACACCCACACATACTCACACCCACCCACACCCACACCCACACCCACACCCATGCACGAGCACACACACGCACTCTCTAACTCACTCGCCCGCAAGCAAGCACATAAAACTTGCATTCATAGAAGTACATGGCATCAAAGAGCAACAATATTTCAAGTACATGTAGTGGTACGAAAACTTGGAGAAGTGGAAGTTTAGGGGCCAAGATGATTGAAAAATAAATTTGCTCAAAATTAACTCGAAGTTGCATTTTAAAGCCAATTTAAGGTGCTTTCAGTTGTTCTGTAATGCAGGGCACATAAAGTTCTTTTCACTAGATTTATCTCAAAAATTCTGGTGGGAATCTAGTTTGAAAGTTTTAGTTGCACTTTGATATGGTTCCTTCTTTTAAGGGAATTTTAGCAGCTTCAAGTAAACCATGATGCATGTAGTGTATGATCATATGGATAGTGATGTCACAGAGGGACATCCGAGTGGCTTAGGTTGAATTCCCCCAATGGGGAGACTCAAAAAAGTCTAGCCTAAAGGAGAACTAGTAGTTTGCAAGTAAAGCAGTATACTTAAAAATGAAGAGAAAAATGTCCACTATGCAGCCTATCACTTTTTTCTTTTTAGCAGTTTGTAAACCTTAGTTTTCTGTATGATGAATTCATTATTTCCTTCAGCAGAGTTTATTAACACACTCCATGTTCTTTTCCCCCGCAGGTGTTTCCTTTTATTGGATTTGCGGTGGCGATGTTTCTGTTTTACTCAGGTGTTCCCATCTTGCTGAAGGTATGGACTAGAGCTGTTGAGATTTTCCATCTATGTTTTTTCTTTTAACCAAGCAAAAAAAGGACCAAGGCTTGTGTTCCATCAATTGGTGTCGTTACAGTAATCCTTTTCTTCCATTCCGCTCCTCGAGGTCCAAGGTTATATGTTCCCTTAACAACTTGACAAATTCTTACACATGCGTTTGCCCTTGTTACTCCTAAAATTATTTTGCTGTGATAAACTTGTGAAATGGTGGCCTAATAGCGTGCTTTGAGAAAGTGGTTGACGATAGTAGCCTCATCACATATGCTGGATACTTTTTTAAAGATTCTTCTTCTTAACCATGTTTATGTCTTAACTTTCTCTGATCTTTCACGTGGTTGAGATTTCAGTTTTTCTTGTTGTGAAGCAAAGTCCCATATCGCCTGGGTACCAAAGTAATATGAAGTAAAATAAGCGTGAGGGCACCCCTAGCTTTTGGGGTTGAGTTCTACCCAAGACCGTGTAACATGGTATCAGAGCTAGGTACCAGAGATGGGTAGGGTGCGTGTCTCTAACTTGCATGCAGCAGGTGCTGCCGAGTGAGATTTGAAGCGAAGTTCCACGTCGCCTGGGTACCAAAGTAATATGAAGTATATAAACGTGAGGGTACTCTCACTTCAACAGCTAGCTTTTGGGGTTGAGTTCTACCCAAGACCGTGCAACACTTGTGTCCTTGCCTTCTCCACTGCCCGGTCTTCGTTATTGTGTTGTCTCATCTTCCTGAATTTACAGAAGAGTGGTATTAGTATTGTTTGCAGTTTGTTTCCAAGCATGAGACCTTAGGAATCTAAATCTTAGGTAAATGGGACTTAGGTATCAATATTGGTTGAGGTCATGAGACCTTAGGAATCTTAAATCTTAGGTTATTGGGACTTGGTTAGTATTATATCTTAGGTTATTGGGACTTGGTTACTAATACTAATTGCGGGTGTGTGTCCAAGCATCAGACCTTACGAAGCTTAAATGTTTAGGTTTTTGCAATTTGAGTGCTATACATGTTTATAATGTATATTGCACTATATTCGATACCATACAATATGTCTTTACCGCATATT
This sequence comes from Rhododendron mucronatum var. ripense, assembly GCA_019656295.1. Classification (NCBI taxonomy): domain Eukaryota; kingdom Viridiplantae; phylum Streptophyta; class Magnoliopsida; order Ericales; family Ericaceae; genus Rhododendron; species Rhododendron mucronatum. The sequence goes on from BPLT01000215.1 coordinate 23,966, forward strand.
CTAAATTGGTTTTACCGCATATTCTAAATTGGTTACAGCTGCCGGACACATTACCCACCTCCACATCCATATCCATGTCATAGCTAGGGAAGGGGGGAAATAGAAGAGTCCACAGAACACTGGTTTGTGAATGTTAGTTGTTCTACTTCAAACTCGTTTTGAGCTAGTGTTGTCCAAGGAACTAAGATGGATTTGAAAATATGCAGTGAAGACCAATATATGAACAAGTGTCTGCAAGTGGCTTGGTTTAAGTCAGTTTTGATGACATGAATGACACAGCATAAAATTCACGCGTATTGGTTCTATAGATCTGTGGAGTAAACATTCTATCTCAAAGATACTCGTGTTGCTATGTATTGGTCACTGTAAAGTTGAGAGATGACAATATCGATTTGTGGAAACCCAAAATTAGGGTTAACTTTCATTAAACTGGGTATATATACAACGCAAGATACAACAATTACAATGAGGTCCTAACTAATTAACTATTTACATACTAAGGATAAATAATGAAACTCCGTCCAACAAACTAATTCATTAATCTAACACTCCCCCTCAAGTTGGTGCGAAGATATCTATCAAGCCCAACTTGAATGCAATAGGGTGGAAACTCTTGCTGCCAAGTCCCTTTGTGAATATATCAGCCAACTGATCTCCAGATCTCACAAAAGGCATACATATCGAACCCTCGCTCAGTTTCTCCTTGATGAAGTGTCTGTCAATCTCAATATGCTTCGTTCTATCATGTTGAACAGGATTATGAGCAATGTTTATAGCAGCCTTATTATCACAGTAGAGTTTCATAGGACCACTGTCAATGAAACCCAAATCACGTAATAAGGTTTGGAGCCACAAGAGCTCGCAAACACCGTGAGCCATGGCTCTGTACTCTGCCTCTGCGCTAGATCTAGCAACCACTGATTGCTTTTTACTTCGCCAAGTAACCAAATTCCCTCCAATAAAGGTACAATAGCCAGAGGTAGAGCGTCTATCATCCACAGAACCAGCCCAGTCAGCATCAGTAAAAGCCTCCAACCGCAAATGGCCATGATTAGAGAACAGAATTCCTCTTCCTGGAGCTGATTTGAGATACCTCAGAATACGATAAACTGCATCCAGGTGTGAAATACGAGGATCATGCATAAACTGGCTAACTACACCCACTGCATAGGTAATATCCGGCCGGGTGTGAGCTAAATATATCAGTCGCCCAACAAGTCGCTGATACCTCTCCTTATTAGTACGTTCGCCCATATCTCCACTCAAATGATGATTTGGCTCAATAGGAGAATCTGCAGGCTTACAACCCAACATGCCTGTTTCTTCCAAAAGATCAAGAATATATTTTCGTTGAGAGATAAAAATACCTCTATCAGATCTTGCCACTTCCATTCCAAGGAAGTATCTCATCGCTCCCAAGTCCTTAATCTCGAATTCTTGGGCAAGTCGAGACTTCAAATTATGAATTTCATTCACATCGTCACCTGTCATTATTATATCATCAACATAAACAATAAGGACAACAATCTTACCATCACTCCTCTTAATGAATAGAGTATGGTCAGCGTGGCTCTGTTTGTAGCCGAAACTCAGCATGGCCTTTGAGAATCTGCCAAACCAAGCCCTAGGTGACTGCTTCAAACCATACAATGCCTTCTTCAATTTGCACACCTTTCCCTCACTTGCAGCGGAAGAAAAACCTGGTGGAATATCCATATACACTTCCTCATCTAGATCACCGTGAAGGAATGCATTTTTTACATCAAACTGTTGAAGTGGCCAATTCAGGTTAGCTGCACAGGAAAGTAAAGCTCGCACAGAATTCATCTTTGCTACTGGAGCAAATGTCTCCTCATAGTCAATACCGTAGGTTTGAGTGAACCCTCTGGCGACCAATCTAGCTTTGTATCTGTCAATTGTACCATCTGCATTCTGTTTAACAGTAAATACCCACTTACATCCCACTGATTTCTTTCCTCCAGGAAGTGGTACTAGCTCCCAAGTGCCATTCTTTTTCAAAGCTGTCATCTCCTCTACCATAGCTCTTTTCCATTCGGGTATGACTAATGCATCCTTCCAATTCTGTGGAATAAATATAGAGGAAAGAGACGAAACAAAGGCATAATATGAAGGAGATAAACGATCATAAGACACGAATTGGGAGATGGGATGTAGAGTACATGATCTTTTCTCTTTTCGAATAGCAATAGGACGATCATCAATAACAGGAGGTTCAATAAGAGAAGAATCACTACTAGATAAGTCAACTGAGAGAGGAGAATCATTAACAGGAGGAGAATCATTACCAGATGAGTCAGCTGAGGAGTCTGGAACTAGAGTAGGCAATGGTGATTGACAGAGTGGTATCACATGGGAGGACTTCCCATCTTTCTGTCTAGCATAGGTCTTTAAGTTGCCTTGCAACCGTGCTGGAAGTCCATCAGTGTCATCGCCCATGCCATGTGTTGCCTCTTCAGCAGATACTATTTCTTTCTCTCCCTCAACTTGATTATAAAATACTATTTCTTTCTCTCCATCAACATGATTATAAAATAGGTGCTCCCCCTCACCATGATTATACATAGTAAACATCTCTTCTTTCTGATTAGACTCCCCCTGAAGAGATGACTTGGAGAGGGAATAAAAAGACTCTCTTTCTCAAAAAGTGACATCCATGGAGACTAAAAACTTTCTAGAATGTGAATCATAACACTTGTATCCCTTCTGGGTAGGAGAGTACCCAACAAAAATACATTTATGGGCTTTATGACCCAACTTACCTCCGGAAGGGTGGGGTGCATGGACAAAGCACACACAACCAAAAACTCTAGGGGGAAGAGTGATAGCATGATAACTGCTAGGAAGACACTCTATGGGAGTCCTGAAGTTGAGAACACTGGATGGCATACGATTGATAAGATAAGCGGCAGTTAAAATGGCTTCTCCCCATAAGAATTTTGGAACATTCATGGTAAACAAAAGAGACCGAGCAACCTCAGCCAAATGACGATTCTTGCGTTCAGCAACTCCATTTTGTTGTGGAGTGTCAACACAAGTCGTCTGAAACAGAATACCACGCTCATCAAGAAAAGCTCTAAAACCTTTATCAATATACTCAGTGCCATTATCACTACGGAGAATTTTAATTTTTGCATCAAACTGAGTACTCACCATCGCATGAAAAGATTGAAAACAAGAAAAAACTTCACTCTTTGATTTAAGTAAAAACACCCAAGTAGCACGAGAATAACAGTCGATAAAAGTGACAAACCAACGATACCCCTTAATAGAAGTAACAGGAGAGGGCCCCCAGACATCAGTGTGAATAATCATAAACGGGGACTCACTTCTTTTGTTAATAGGTGCATAAAAAGAACGCTTATGTTTTCCAAGCTCACAGGCTTCACAAAAAAACTGACTCCGATGACAATGTTTAGTTAGATTAGGAAAAAGTTTTTCTAAAATCCCATAAGATGGATGACCCAATCTACGGTGCCACTGATGTAACATAGAGAGACTTGGACTCGTATCTACTTGCAGAGCCAGACCACTTGGCATGGGTGAAGGAGACGGACGAGGAGCAGACTCCAGATAATAAAGGCCATCACATGATCTACCACTGCCAATCACCTTTCCTGTACCCAGTTCCTGAAAGACACAATGTGTAGGAAAAAAGGTCACTGAGCAATTTAAGGATTGTGTAATACTACTAACAGAGAGAAGGTTAGTAGGAAAATTTGGCACATGAAGAACTGAAGAAAGAGGAAGGGTTGGAGAGCATCGAATGGAACCTTTCCCTGAAATAACACCAGATAGGGATCCATCTGCCACTCGAACCTTATCCTTACCAGAACATGTAGAGTAGGAATCGAAAAATGAAGAACAGCCTGTCATATGATCTGTGGCACCAGAATCTATGATCCACGGAAAAGAGGATGCATTAGCTGGAATACTTGTAGAGAAAGCTGCAGTAGAGGTAGGAGCTATAGTAGATGGAGTATCAAGCCTGGCCAGTAGGTGCTTGAGAGCTTGTATCTCCTCCCGAGAAAGAGGGCCAGTTGGAACGTGGTTGGGATTACCCGCCATATCAACAGAAGGTAGTGAACAAGTACCAGACACTAACAATTCCCAAAAACAACTCCAATCAAGGGAATCAACTCAAAATAAGCAATACCCAATCAATTGGGGCCCCAAACTTCAACAATCCACGAACAATCAACTACCAACAACCAGAGATAGTAGTAACAATCTACTAAAAAATGCCGTAAGAACAATCCAGGAGCCAAACTCACTAGGTTTAATTCAAACTGACTCGGTCGAACTCAAATAGCAGCAGCGGAAGCTTGAAAGTACCTGACTTGAACGTGAAACGACCCTTAAAACTCCGGCGAGCTCCGGTGAGGGAAGGCGACGCCAGAAAGCAGTGGTCGGAGGTCCGAACAAGGCCAGAAGATTGTCGGTGAACCGTAGGTTTCAAATCTGAGTGGCAAATAGGGCTGAAACTGGTTGATATAGTAGTATGCTACTGTTCATCAGTACTGTTCACAAAACACTATTCACCGAACTGTTCACGCGACACTGTTCACGGGTACTGTTCACGCGACACTGTTCACGCGTACTGTTCACGTGTTACTGTTCACGGGTTACTGTTCACTCAACACTGTTCAAGATTTGGTGAAAGGGAAATCCCACGTTAGGGTTAGGGTTAGGGTTAGGGTCTCTGCTCTGATACCATGTAAAGTTGAGAGATGACAATATCGATTTGTGGAAACCCAAAATTAGGGTTAACTTTCATTAAACTGGGTATATATACAACGCAAGATACAACAATTACAATGAGGTCCTAACTAATTAACTATTTACATACTAAGGATAAATAATGAAACTCCGTCCAACAAACTAATTCATTAATCTAACAGTCACTTATGTGACTAACAATCTAAGGTTGTGATGGAAACCTTTGGATCTTTGAAAGAAGAAATCCAACATCGTGAACTTGTGATATGGAGGTTGCAGGGCTTCGTACTTCTCGTTAGAATGTTCCATCATTCAAGTTAAGTGTCTTTTACGATGAGTAGATGGTAAATATCATCTTTGATCTTTTGAAAGTGCACAATTGACTTGATTGGAATAGCTTTACCGACTAAAGCCTAGTAATTTTGTATTTCCATGATTAATGTAGACCGCCAACTGTTCTACCACTAGTAGTTCTTATCCAGTGCCTATCTTTTAAGTTTCTCTTTTTGCCATGCAGATCAGTGGGTCCACAATGCTAAACCTCTCTTTGTTGACCTCAGACATGTGGACTGTTTTGATTCGCATCTTTGCATACCATCAGAAGGTCTGTATTAACAAAGTTGTTGGTATTTTAGTGGAAACCCTACAAATTGAAGCATAACGGTTTTTAAGTTAATATTTTTTACATCCTAGAACTGTCAATCTGAATCCAGTATTCCACCTCAGGTTGATTGGATGTATTTCCTAGCTTTTGCTGCTGTTGCAGTTGGGCTCGTCATTTATTCGGGGTATGTTTTTTCAAATTTTCTTGGAGTCCCTTTCTATAACTTTGAATTTATGGCTGCATTAAACAGCTTTCCTGGTGGCAACTCAAACTCGGGCATATTATTTAGGTGGTTTAGGCATTCTAGCAGCTTAAAAGACAAAGTGATGAAAGCTAATCTTCAGTAGGGTTTAACTCATGGATTGTAGGGAGGAATTTAGTATTGGAGTTTCCATTGATCAATGAAAAATATTGGAGTTTTTCAACAGTACAAAATCTTAGTTTTTGTGGCCTTGCTTCTTAAAAAAACTAGGACGCGGGTCAAAAGATCATTGACCATGCCAAATGTTATGTCGGTTTACGGGCCTTGGTTGACAACCACGTTAGAAAGTAACTTGTTATCCATTTTGGGTTAGGGGCACTTAAATTTAGGTCTTGCCAAGAGATAAAAGATTGGAAGCAAGCGAATCAATTTTTAAGCCTCTTCGTAGCCTTCCAAACTCCAAATTTGTGGGCCCGAATGCTCAGAACCTCTTTTATCTGGAAGAACAGAAAAAGAACATATCTGAGTAAAATTTCTTAATTGGATACCAATAAAACCGGGAACAGGTTGCATTTCATTCTGTTAAATGGACGGTTGAAGTTTAAAATACTTTGCCGTCCATTTCAACAAACAAAATATGACGTGTTCATGTGCCTCCTGATTTTCGGTTAAACTGGTTTTTTCAGTTATGTTATTTGTTGGTTCTACGCGTTCTATAGTTCTGATCATGGTTGTGGACTTGTTGTAAGCCCACAAGGAGTATGGTTAGATTATGGAATTTGCTGAACCAAATTATGCTGCCTATGAAATTGTAGTTGGGCTCACGAAAGTGAAAATGCACACAAGTGCTGGTGGATTGTACTTTGCTTAGGGTTGTCCAATCAGACTCCTGCAACATATTTATCTTGAATTTGGTTACTTGACGCTTGTGATCAGGGGTGATAAAGAGGAGGAACAAAAAAGTGCTGATGTAGGCGACGAAGAAGTTGAGCGGAGCAAGCCTTTCGATGAGGAAGCTGGTTCCATTTGGAGACGCTCGAAAACTGGAGAAATTAGTATTAGTAAGATTGACTTTGCTTCTACTGGGTCTGCAGAAAGAGCAGGTAACAGTAGGGTCTTGGAAAAAGATAACACAAGGGAAGCCATTTGATTCATCATTTTTGCTGAAGTAGAAAATAAATAAAAAATTTGCTTTCTTATTGATGATGTGACTCATGTCACTTAGGTATTGAAATACCATGATTCACATAAGAACTACTGAGGAAGATGTAAATTGTGCACAAGGGCAGCCTCCTTCATTGCTTTGTGTTTCCATTTAGGTTGATGTCATGGAGTTAAACATCATGGTTTGTTTTTTTTTTTTTTCCAAATTACTCGGTACTCCGGGAGCACCACCACGTGGTGTTTCGGACCATTCAAGAATCACATATTTATCTGGGGTCTATATACTTAGTTGTGGATCTCACGAGAATGTTAGTTGTAGAGTGGTCCTAAGCACCACGTGGTGGTTCTCCCAAACTATCGAATGCAGAAAAAGGCAACAACTATACAGGCTGGAAACCACCAAACAACAACAGGAAGCTATCAACAATTGTTAATCCTAAAAAAATCTGGAATCAGCATCCACTCATCACAAATTATGTTTTCTATTTAGAGGAGAAAACTTGACATAAGTAAACGAGCTGAGTTGGCCCCGATGGATTCAAGAATTGCAGCCATCTAAAGATGTGTTACTAGTTTAAGAGAACGGCTACTGTACACACTCTAATTCTCTTTTACTTACTTTCGTGGCTAATTATATGAGTTTTTATTTTTTCCGATTTCTTTCATCGAAACGAACCAATAATTCAAAAAAGCTAGATGCAAAACTAACAAATGTGGGAAAAAATTAAGGACAAAACAAAAGCCCAAACTATCTACTTTTTTTTTTTATTTGGAAACCAGGCCTAAACAAATTTTTTTTGGGACAAAAGAACATCATATCATACATAAGGAAGGAAATACAACGAGTTAAACATGATACAAACCAACAAAGGTAACATATAAAAAGCACATAGTCTAAATGCCTAAATGTAGAAGAACCATCAGAATCCGTAGCATGTGGATGAATCTGAGGTTGCAAAAAACAGTCGACGCCAGACACACCAATAGAAGAAGCTGGGAAGAGATCCTAGAAAAGGAAGAGACCAAACTTAGGCACCAAAAAAGCAACCCTCTCCAACAAGGCCATCTATCAAAAGCAAAGTTCTGAAGCGTTGCGACGAATTATAGATCCATAGAGGGACCAGAATCAAGAGTAATTCCCAGCAAGAAACAAACACCCACAAAAAGAGCTTCACGAAAAAAAACGAAAAACCAAGTCAAATATGAAAACACAGATCAACGAGAAAGTGTTCGCCGTCGAGGAACCCGGACTAAACATTGAAGAATGATTATACGCCTGATCTACAATGACAGTGAAAGAGTGAATGCATCCTTGACTGTTTATTTTAATAACTTCAAGAGAGAGAGAGAGAGAGAGAGAGAGAGTGTTCTGTATGATAAGTAGCATTTGGATCGTATACATTTTGTGAAACGAAAGAGAAAAGGGAGATGAAAAGATGAGAAAACAATGAGGTGAATAAGCCAATCATGATTCTTTGGTCTTCTCATCATTTTCCTTATTGTCGACAAACGATTTGAAAATTCATCATTCAAACACAGCCTAACTCACGTTGATCTCTTCCGTCATACCTCTAGATTGGTCGTCTACATCTTCTTCATTTCACTCAAAAAACGCAAGTAGGTAACTAGAAACACCGTAAAAGGAAGTTACAACTAATTGAATCAATGATTTACCACAGAACTTCGGTGAAAGCATCACAGCTCTTCTGTGGGAAATCATTGACCGACAAGTCATTCTCTCATTCTTGTTTTTCACCCACTTGACCAATTGTAAGAGGCAGTCACGACTAATTGAATCAATCATTTACCACAAAACTTCAGTGAAGAAATCACTGCTCTTCTGTGGGAAATCATTGACCAACCAGTCATTCTCTCTTTCTTGTTTTTCACCCACTTGACCAATTGTAAGAGGCAGTCACTACTAATTGAATCAATGATTTACCACAGAACTTCAGTGAAGAAATCACTACTCTTCTGTGGGAAATCATTGACCAACCAGTCATTCTCTCTTTCTTGTTTTTCACCCACTTGACTAATCGTAAGAGGTAGCTAAGACGGCTTTTTTTTAATAATGGTCCCCAAAGTATTTCCGGATTTTCAATTTCGTCCCCATTGTACAAAACGTGTCTATTGCATCCCCAAAGTATTCAATCCACGTTTGAATAGTCCACATGGCACACGCCGTTTAGACTTGCCGTCTAAAGCAGGGGTATTATAGTCAAAGCACCCATTCTCCCAGGTTCCACCCACTTTTTCCTACTTTTCTCCTACTTTACCATTCTCTCCACTCACTCGCCTCTTCACTCTCACTCCTGATGAACAAAAAACCCTAGAAACGATGGGTCCCCAAAAATCAACTCTCTAATCTTAGAATATTGTTCATCTCGAAACCCTACAGAAGAAGAATCTTGTACGATATTCAGTGTTGTGAAGTTTCAGTGGTGGTAAAACCCTACGAGAACAGGTAATGTGCATTGAAGTCAATTTGTTTTCCCATTTTCCATACCTTTTTCTTCCTTTTGGCATATAATATGTATGAGTTGTTGCTTTCTTGGACCCATTGTATTATATATTATGTGTATGAGTTGTCCCTTTCAACCTTTACTTGGATGCTCTATTTTCATAGCCAGAGGCCCTGGTTTTTTTTTTTAAAGTTTGCTAGTGCAATATAGCCACCCAAAAGTTAGTCCATTTCCATTCAAAAAGGTTACAGTAGAATGGGTTTGTTCAGAACTTGCATCAGACGTGCTCATCTTTTTTTCTTCATTTTGTTGTTTGGTGAGTAATGCTCTGTTTTTGGTTGTGTATATATACATGAGAGAAGAGATGGATTTTGGCAGGAGTTTTTCCCTCCAATTCTCCAGGTGCCTAAAATGGCGAGATGGAAGGGGAAAGTGAGAGAATGGGTGTTTTGACTCTAATGCCCCTGATTTAGACGACAAGTCTAAATGGTGTGTGCCATAGGGACCATTTAAACGCGGGTTGAATACGTTGGGGATGCAATAGACACGTTTTGTACAATAGGGACGAAATTGAAAATCCGAAAATACTTTGGGGACCATTCTTAAAAAAAAGCCTAGCTAAGACTAATTGAATCAATGATTTACCACGAAACTTTGGTGAAAGCATCACTGCTTTTCTGTGACAAATCATTGACCAACCAAACATTCTCTCTTTCCTGTTTTTCACCCACTTGACTAATTAGGATTGACTCTTTACCCTTACACTGCCATGGAGCCCTTTTTACGCACTAGTCCAAGTGCATTACATGGAAATATAATTAACCCAACCTATATAAATGTACCTCATCCAAATGAATTTGTTTTGAAAAATAACAGGTTCCAAATCAACGATCGCCATTTTTCCGTGCGTAAATATATGGCTAGATAGATTCTAGGATTCATTAAAAGCTATGAGAAAATTAGTATATAGAGAGATGATTTCACATTCACCATCGGGACAAGTATCATAAACACACACAAAAAAGAGCGATGTCCTATATTTCTTTCGGCGAAATAAAATGTTGATAATAGTTGGCGATGGATAAGCCCTATCCTTCAACTTCGTATTCCCTTTTTTTTTTTTCCATAATTAATTAGGCATTAAAGACCTTCCAAATTTTCGTATCCTTCCTCTATTACCAAATCATCAAATTTTTGGAAATATGATAAATAAGAAACATCAGCATATTTGAGTTTAAATCTTTAAAAGGTGACTTAGCTGTCAACCGAGATGTATTTGTGATGAATTCCTAGAAAAATAACTCGGATAAGATTCCTAATTGAAAAATCCTAGCTCGCCTAGGAATATAAATATTTGCTATGTTTTAATCTCAATCAATGATTCACCATGCGATAAACAAAATCAATCTCACAAACAGAAAACAAACAAATAACAAAACACCAAGATATACGTGGAAAACCCAAAACGGGAAAAAACCACGGGAAGGAATCAAACACTACTAAACACGAGGTTACAAGAACTCTTACGATAAATTTGAACTCCACAAACCTAAACCTAGATGCTCTTGCCGAATCCACGTACACGTCTCTGAATGCTTGACCGCCGCTATCTTGAATCCACAAGCTTTCTGTTTGCCTTCCGGAATCCACCGATTTGTTAGAATAAAGTTGTAAAATGCTTCCACGTTCCACCCAATTAATTAGCCACTCCAGCACATCACGTTAATAGTTTCTTTTGCTAGCTCCTCTGTTTATCTCCAACCGTGGCCTTGAGTTTCGTCCGTGGCCAAGCTGCACGGTGCCTTTGATCCGTTCTGCCGTTATTTGATCTTTAAGGCATATGATCTTTTTTTTCTCAATTTTGCCGTAACCTAGCAGCCAACTAAAGGATGAAGCAAATTAGTGTCGAGCCCTAGCAGCCAATAATTTAGGCAGGAGTCCTTGATTGATCTCCGATTGATACCCTAATCAATCCGGTCCAAAAATAGCTCGATTCACTCACTCTCAATTACACAATATAAAATGATTTCCTTCCACTTTCTAAATAGACACTAAAAAATAAAAAATAAAAAATTACAACTCGATAAATAGGGATACAAATAAATATGTGTTTTATCTTGGAATTTGTCAACACAGAGAGACCGTGGCCCGTGGTCTTAACACTAATCATAGGTCGTTAGATCTTTTACGTACTTTGTACGTACGTAAGGTGCTCTTGTTACTAGGATCGTCATAAGTTGATACTATCCCTGGGTTATATTCTCCATCAACATACCCCGAGTATATAGTTTGATTTAAATAATTAGGTTTCAAGAGAAAAGCAACAACAATTGCCTTTTTGCCTAACTAAAGAGCAATAGAAAATCAACTTTGGTCGCGTTTTTCTGAATGCCGCTATGAGTGTCGGAAAAAATGCTCTTTCTTGTAGTGATTCGCGATAAAACTTAAAGACAAACATGTTTCAATTATATCGCTACTTATATATATATATATATATATATATATATATATATCGATCAGTGTGTGTTTTTGCGTCCGCGACAAACTAGGCGAGCTAAACAACATTCACTGTTTGTATCGAGGCTCCCTGTTCGGAATGCAGGGGTACTAGTTAATTATGCCTCTTCGTTCAATAAATTTGATTCAATAACCGCTTTTATTTTAGTATTTCTTTTGTGTTTCACGTGTAACCAATATTGTGGCTTTTGATAGGAAAATTAAATAGTGTGAATTAGAAAATTTCGACTAAGTTTACTTTGGTATGTTTCATACGTGTAAATCGAGGGATGCTGTGAATCAGATCTCGGTAGAGCGCTGCATGGCACATCCGAATTGTCCAATTAAAAGTGTTTTTATCTGTTCGGATAGAAGAGTTTGTTTTTAATCTGGACTATTGATTGTCAGATAGACGATCCGGATACACCTTGTATGACGCTCTACAGGAATTGGCGAACTGCTTTGCAGCATCCTTGGATCCGTGTAATAACACCAACAAGGGTAATTTATAAATTAGAATTAAATATTTCAGGAGTTGCTAGGATAGTGGAAAATTTTGTGGGAATCATGTCTAAAGATTTCCTCATAATTGGACTTGCCTCCAAATGCCCCAAGAAAAAGGCATACGAAAAAGTATATCAGGGAAATCTTATTTCGTTTCTTCTTCTTTTTGGTTTTGATAAGCTAGTGGCTGGAACTCAGGATCAGAGAAATCTAATCAAATAAGAATATAAGAAGTTTGCATTACAGAAAAAACCAGCCTCTTCAATTCAAATCGATTCCAACATACTACAATAGCTTAACTTAGAACAACCAATTTCAACCGTCACTCAGTTGTACGATTACAACAAGCAACAACTACTCTCTCGGCCTCAATAACTTAATTAGAACAACCAGTCTCGACCATCACTCGGTTGTACGACCACAACGAGCAACAATCACTCTCTCGGCCTCAGCTCCTGCAGAACCCGATGAAAAGCACCCGCTCCCCCGGCCGGGAATGCAAAAACGCTTGAGAAACACACGAAGATAGAGAGAACCCCCCATCAACTTGACCAAAAGACCCATGAACTGAGCGTAAACCATTGTTTCCCCTTACTTTATCCAGGTGAACAAACAAAAAATTCTAAGCACAGTATTTTGTTGAAGCACTAAGCCCATTATATATAGGCGAATGAGAAAAATCGCTTTGTAACATTTACTGCATTGCCTGCCTGAGTATATTTTTCTTGCACACAAAGTGAAATTATAATAGATGTCCCTGTTGTACAATATGCCAATTTCAAATCATTAAATGACATTTATTTATATTTTTAATGTAATTAAATAGGAAAAAAATTGATGGCTATGTACTGATTGTACAATGGGGGATCACCAGGTCAGGGCACCCGGGGATGCTGTCAAGCGGCATCTGGCTGTTCATCTTGGCACGGATGACTCAGATTGAATCTGAGCGCATACAGATCTGAACCGTCCATTGCTCGGTCAAAATCCGAGCCGTCAATTGTCGAGATGACCGGCCGTCAGGAAATTCACTCACTTGATGATATGACATGAACAACAATCATTATTAGGTCTCTTTTCAAAACAAAAAAAAAAACCGTTCTGTGGTAATGCAAAAATTCTTGATGAATGCAGATTGAGAGAATGAGACTACCCAGTGGAATCCATGAAACTGACGAGCAAATAGAAAAAAAAAAAAAAAATGCCAATTATGTTTCTCTATTTGGCTGTTCGATGCACGGACAGAAGATTAGTAGCGTTTATATAGGCCTAGGGAGTGCGAAAAATTGAAGTCACGTTATCACAAAATAATTCCATCATTATTAGTTATTACTGTTGCTATATAATTGATCGATGTTTATTTCTCTTAATAAGATAACTATCGCGGGAGATATGAGAATTAAGTATTTTTATCTGATTGTGTTATCGAAGATTCGATCAATCACAAGTATTTCGTTTAACCAAACACAACAACTTATTTTTGTAATTTGAAAATTGGATACCTATGTAAAGCTTTACGGTTATGGGAAATTGATTTCTGCACTTTCCTAATTGATGTAAACACTTTTCTTTCTTTTTTTTTTGTCTTTTTGCTGGTGAATTTATGAAACAACCCCTGAAATTTGTAGAAAGTATATGCATACGAGAACTGTTTTGTAAATTCATCCTCTAAAAGACTCTTACATCTTTTTTGCCCGAGAAGAGTAAAAAACTCACTTGTATGGCCTCCTAAGTACTCATAGTATTAAACTTTTTATTTTTCCAGTTCGTTTCGTCGAGATGAATCAATAATCCACAAAAGTTTAGTGCAAAACTAACAAACGCGAATTTTTCCATGTGTAAATACATGGCTAGATAGATGCTAGGATTCATTAAAAGCTATGAAGAGATGATTATCACACTCACGATCAGGACAAGTATCATCATAAACACACAAAAAAAAGAGCAATGTCCTATCTTTCTTTCCGCGAAATAAAATGTTGATAAAAGTCAGCGATGGATAAGCCCTATCCTTCAACTTAATTCGTATGCCCTTTGTTTTTCCCATAATTAATTAGGCAATAAAGACCTTCCAAATTTTCGTATCCTTCATCTATTACCAAATCATCAAATTTTTGGAAATATGATAAATAAGAAACATCAGCATTATTTGAGTTTAAATCTTTAGAAGGTGACTTAGCTGTCAAGTGTCAACCGAGATGTATTTGACTGAATAGTTGAATTCTTAGAACAATAACTCAGATTCAATCCCTAATCGCAGGTCTATCGTTAGATCTTTTTTGTACTTTGTACGTAAGATGCTTCCGTTACTAGGATCACGTCATAAGTCGATACTCTCCATGGGTTAGATTCTCGATCAACGTACCCAGAATATATAGTTTGATTTAATAATTAGGTTTGCATATTATGTGCTGTTCGTACGTGTACTAAAATGGAGAGTATAAAAACCACAACATGGCACACCGAAAGTAATACGAAGACTACTGTTTCGCCAAAAATGGAGTGGTATAGCAATAACAAATATGTGGCTGGGGCGCTGGTTCTTTGTTCAATAAATTTGATCCGCTTTTATTTATTTATTTATTTTGTATTTCATGTGTAACCAATACTGTGGTTTTTGATAGGAAATATGTTTAATACGTGTGTAAATCCGAGGATGCTACAAAGCAACTCCCTGTAGAGCGTTGTAGGGCGCATCCGGACTATCCAATTGAAAGTGTTTTCAACAGTTCGGATAGAAAACAATCCTTGGAAGAGCTTGTTTTCAATTTGAACCATTTGTTGTCGAGATGAATGGTCCGGATATGTTTTGCAGGGCACTCTACAGGAACTGCTTTGCAGCATCCTCGGATCCATGTAATAACACGAATAAGATTAATTTAGGAATTAGAATTAAATATTTTAGGAGTTGCAAGGATAATAAAAAATTTGGTAGGATTCATGTCTAAAGATTTACTCATAATTGGACTTGCCTCCAAATGCCCCAAGAAAAAGTTATCGAGTATCACACTGGTCACTGGAAGCAAATGAAAAAGTATATCAGAGAAATCATTTTTTGTTTTTGTTTTGATAAGCTAGTGGTTGGAACTAGGGGTGTGCACGGGTCGGGTTTGGCCCCCGACCCCGATCCGACATGTCGGGTAGCAAATGTTTTAGCCCCGCAAACCGAACCAAATAGGGGTAGGAACCGTCCGCGAACCTGATTCGTCGGGTCAAAAAATCAAATTAACCTATATGAATTGGTTGGGTCGGATAAGAAACACAGCACCCTGAACCCCAAACCGAAATTTGATTTTTAACAGAAATTGATCCCATACCTGTCCGAACCACATGTTCGGCCCCGCCCGAAACCCTTCGGGTCGGTTCGGCAGGTGAGTGGTTTTTTTTGCGCAGGGCTAGTTGGAACTCAGGATGAGAGAAATCCACTCAAAGAAAAAACCAAGAAGTTACATTTAGAGAACAAACCAGCCTCTTCAATTCAAATCGATTTGAACACACAACAATAGCTTAATTTAGAACAACCAGTTTCAACCGTCACTCAGTTGTACGATTACAACGAGCTAGCAACACTACTCTCTCGGCCTCAATAACTTATCATCACTCGGTTGTACGACCACAACGAGCAACAACCACTCTCTCGGCCTCAGCTCCAGCAGAACTCGATGAAAAGCACCCGCTCCCTTGGCCGGGAATGCAAAAACGCCTGAGAAACACTCGGAGATAGAGAGAACCCCCCATCAACTTGACCAAAAGACCCATGAACTGAGCGTAAACCATTGTTAATTTCCCCCCCACTTTATCGAGGTGAAAAACCAGAGAATTCTAAGCACATTAGTATTTTGTTGAAGCACTATATATTATAAGCCCAGTTTATATAGGCGAATGAGAAAAATTCGCTTTTGTAACATTTGTTACATTGCCTGAGTATACTTTTCTTGCACACAAAGTGAAATATAATTGATGTCCCTGTTGTACAATATGCCAATTTCAAATCATTAAATGACCTTTCTTTATATTTTTAATGTAATTAAATAGGGAAAAAATTGATGGCTATGTACCGATTGTAAAATGGGGGATCGCTAGGTCAGGGTAGGAAATTCACCGATCTGGGACGCTGCCAAGCACCCTGTCGAGCGGGTGCAGGGCGTATTCAGACCGTCCAAAAGTGTTTTCACTGGTCTCGAAGAGTTTGTTTTCAATCCGGACTATTGATCGTCGAGATAGACGGTCCGAATGTGCTCGGTTGGGAGCTTGACAGCATTCCCGGAAAAAACACGTTCTTTGGTCATGCAAAAATTCTTGATGATATAACATGAACAACAACCATTCTTTGGTCTCTTTTCAAAAAAAAAACGTTTTTTGGTCGTGCAAAAATTCTTGATGAATGCAGATTGCAAGAATGAGGACTACCCGGTGAAGCCCATGAAACTGACAAGCAAATCGAAAAAAACCCAAAAAAAGAAAACAGAACGCCAATTATGTTTCTCTATTTGGCTATTTGATGCACGGACAGAAGATTAGTCGCGTTTATATAGGCCTTAATTGAAGTCACGTTATCACAAAATAATTTCATAATTATTACTATTGCCATATAATTGATCGATGTTTATTTCTCTTAATAAGATAACTATCGCGGGAGATATGCGAATTAAATAATTTTATTGTGTTATCGAAGATTCGATCATCACCTGGTAATCACAAGTTTATTTCATTTAACCAAACACAACTTATTTTTTGTAATTTGAAAATTGGATACCTATGTAAAAGCGTTACAGTTATAGGAAATTAATTTCTGCACTCCCCTAATTGATGCAAACACTTTTTTTTTTTGCTGGTGAATTTATGAAACAGCCCCTGAAATTTGTAGAAAGTATATGCATACGGGACCTATTTTGTAAATTCATCATCTATAAGACTCTTACATCTTTTTTGCCCGAGAAGAGTAAAAAACTCACTTGTACAGCCTCCTAAGTACGCGCAGTATTAAACTTTTTATTTTTCTGGTTAGACGAATCCATAATCCACAAAAGTTTAGTGTAAAACTATCAAACGCGAACTTTTTTTTAATAAGGACAAAAAGTGCTAAAACTTTTTTTTTACCGAAACACCCTCTAATTGAAATCGAAGTCCACTGCAAAGCTTTACTCAGTGCTAAACTTCAGTGCTCTGCTAGTATAGACGCAGAAATTGAAAGTCCACAAAAGTTTTTTACTCAAAGCATATCAATGGTGGTGGGTTTTTGAAATTATGGACAGAACTGGTGAAGTTCATGTGAGATGTTGGAGGTAAAAACTAAACCTTGTAGAAATTGGGTCAAATTGCCAAGAAGAAGTTGGTTTTCTTGCTTGCTAGCTTTAACATATTCTGTTTCCAATCTTTCAAAACTCTTGAGTGCTGTTACATAAAAATGGTGTCTTGGAGCTATGTTTATCATCAAAAGGGTAAAAAATGGGTTGATGGGTCTGGAATTGAAAGCCCCATAATGACTTATGAAAGCAGTTTTACAGTCACTAGTGAAAAAGGTAGTAATTGAGAATCAGGAGTTTGTGGAATTCCAGTTTCCCAGAAAATGGTGAGAAGGAAATCGTGGCCTGAGCATGAGAGAGTTTCTACTCCCATTTCACACGCGACGAATCATTTTGTGGGGAGAACTAAGCACTCATTCGTGCAAAGCATTTTTTTTTTTTTTTTTGTAGTAAAAGTTCCACTTATTCAGCAACACGAAGAGGCTAAAATTTCACATTTGCACTCGAAATGAAAACGCAATGGTTTTGTGAATTCAGAACCATTAACATGCTGCCTGTTTCCCCTGTTTTCCAGAGAACAACTTCTCTCCACCACTGTTTTCAGCCCCATTTTGCTTTTTTCTACTCCACTAAAATTCAAGAATACAAAAACAATCAGCCCCTTATGCTTACCTTCTACTAATGGTGGACTGATTATGAAATGAATTACTCCAATTCTAGCTGCAAAAATGTGCAATGAGAAACCAACAGGAGAGCCACTGGAATTGCATAAAGCAAATGTTCACCATTCATAACTCCATAACAGATCATAACTCCATAACATAGCTCTATGTCTCTCTCTCCAAAACATAGGTACTGGAATTCATAAAAGGCAGAAGACAAAAAAACATAGCTCTATCTCTCCTACATAAATCCAACAACAAACATCCCCTTCTCCAAACATCGCCATCTTCTCACGAGTTGTTTTTCCATCCTGAAACACGAATAGGTCATAATATGAAGGGGAAAAAAAAATCAAAAAATGCAATGTCGTAAAAACACTTACAATCATAGTCAATGTCGTCATCATTATTCAACCCAACATCTTGCGAAGAGCTAAGAAAAAAAACAACAATTAAATTTAAACAATTAAACAATTAAAATTCAAACAATGAAGCAATTAAAATTTAAACACCTACATGTTGAGAAGTTTAGGACAATTCCTTTTGTCATGCGATTGTCCTGTTAACCCACAACCATTACAACGCCTACCCTTCTTGGCAGCCTTCTCTTTTCCTCCCTTCAGTCGTTTACCACAACCCTTTGCCCTCACTTGAAGTGGTTCTGTAAAACTATGATCAAGAGGAATACGCACTTGAATAGCACTCCCTTCGCCATTTTCGCTTCCAAGATTCATGGCAGGTAGCTTCTTTTGAATTGATTCTAAAGCTTCTCGCAAAAGTTCAGTTCCATCTTCAGTTAATACAGCTTCATCAATTACATTAGAAGCAAGTTGGAAGAGACTATTTCGCCTCACTAACAAAGAAGTGTAACATATTTCTTGCACGGCTCCACCCAAGTCATCTCTAACTCGCATAGCTTTTGCTAATTTAGTCCACCTCAGCAAGATATACTGATTAGGCAGATCTACAATCTGCATCATTCTAGTGAAGTACGCCAACATGTGCCGACATGGAATTCCGTCACATTCAAATTTCTTACAACTACAACTGACATAGTTTGATGACTTCTCTACCAAAAGCTCACGAACCCTCGAACCACTCTCCTTAAACCTCTTAACATTGTACAAACAGCGATGTTCATCCTCATGTGTCATCGTTAACACATACGCCATATTTTGAAAGAGTTCCTCTTGAAACTTGTAAAATATCGTCTGTGTATACAATTCACTCATTGTGGACTCCATGAAATACGATGTTTTCAAGGCTGGCTTCTCATTGAGATCTTCAAGATCCAAATCCAATTCATTTTGCCGTACATGTGAAAGTGTCCTATCAAACCGTGTCACAAAATCGAAAAAAGAATTATATGGAGACAAAGCCTTCTTGAAGAATGCATGAGAAATTTCAGCTCTTCGACTGCTAGTCATGTAGGCAGAAAAAAGGTGCTTCATATATGCAGGAATCCATCTCTCACGAATTTTGTACATGGCATGTAACCATTCATTGCCGGATAGGTTAGCTTTTTCTACAACAGCTGCCCATCCAGTTTCGAACTCTTCAGGGCTTTCAGAATTCCATATACAATTTTTGAGCTCTTCATAATGTTCTTCGTAGGATTCTGGACTTATTTTTTCAGAAAATTTACTCACAATATGCCAAATGCAATACCTGTGATGTGTATTTGGAAGAGTAGTAGCAATTGCTTTTGCCATTGCCGGATCATAATCAGTTATGATCATTTTGGGCGGGCCTGCTGGCATCGCTTTCAACCATTCCTTGAAAAGCCACTCAAAAGAATCACTTCTTTCATTACTTAAGAATCCACACCCAAAAATCGTTGTCTGCCCGTGGTGATTAACCCCTAATATAGGTGTGAAAATCATAGCATATCGGTTTGTGTTGTACGTTGTATCGAACACCACCACGTCCCCAAAAGATTGGTACGACTTTCTAGAGGTCGCATCCGCCCAAAAACAATGAGTCATCCTCCCATCATCATCTTTCTTCATTGTAAACATAAAACCTGTATTCTCTTGTTGTTCAAACTGGAAATGCTCATACAACATATCGGCGTCATGTCTAGCTAAAATTTTCATCCTCTCCCTTTCAGCATTATAAAGATCTTGTTGTAAAAATCCAACATTTTCAGGATCTTGTTGTAAAGATCCAGTATTCTTTTGTTGTGCTGAAGCTTTTTTTGGAACTGACACTTTACGATGAGATCGCAACAAATGCGCCCTCTTTGGAGATGTAAGAGGGTGGTTATGACCCTCGACAAATTGGGAGACAACAAACTTTTCACTTGACCGTCCTTTCACAACAGACAGTTTTGCTCCACAACCCTCTCCAGTTATCCCCCGACGCCGTAGAGTGGGTTCAGTTTTGCAACAACTGTACTCATTCCTAATGATTTCACCTTCTCTATTCCTCTTGCTAGAACTCAATCGCGTACCAAATCCAGATTCTTTAGCATAATTGTTGTAAAAAATATGAACATCATCTAAATTGTCAAACTCTTGTGCAATTTTTGGTATAAGGTCCTTTTTAACTTGAGGAGTGTAAAGTACTTCAGGAGAACTAGCAGATGATTCACACGGTTGAGATGCTAACGGTGAGAATATGTCTATCTCTTCCAAACACTGCATTCTAAAAACCAAAAGAGAAACCAATAACTAAAAATTGTCAGTTTTATGCTTACGGTGAGAATAGGTGTATATCTTTCAATGTCAATTTTCATAAACCAAATATTGCACCAATTTCAGTATGCAAGTCGAACTAAGATTGAACTATCAGTATGTGAGCCGAACTAAGATTTAATCCTTGTTGGTAACCCAAATCGTTTAGAGCAAAAAAAGAGAGCATATTTTTCATGTTAAATTTCGAGTAAACTAACCCCAATTTCTTCAAATCGCCTCCTGCAGTATACCCTAACCCTAATTTCTGTTAAATTGAACCAGAGAGAGAGACCCAATGTCACAAACCCAAGCCCTAATTTCTGAATCGAACAAGGGATTAACAAAAAAAAACAGATGAAGAATAAATCCAGAGAGCGAGAGAGAGAGACCGACCTTGGTTGGTGGTCGGCCGTTCTTGTCCAGTCTTGGTTGGGTAGTTGCCCTTCTTCTTCACGTTCAGTTCTCTTCTTCTCCAGTCGTTCTCTTCTTCTTCCTCGTTCGTTCCCGCTTCTCTCTCTCTCTCTCTCTCCGAAAGTGAAAATTCGAAATGGGGAAGAACCCGCGTGTGGTGTTTTTAACCCGTTTTCGTTTTTCCCGGTAACCCACGTCCCTTTTTAATCCGCGAAAACCCATCTAATAAAAAAAGCTTCTTATCGAGAATTTGTGTATACTCCAATATATACAATGATAAACTTTCACTTCCATCTTGGTGGCAAATTAAATTTAAACTCATTAATTAATCCAAATTTATCCACTAAAAATAGACTCAATCCAGTCTATTTATTAATTGGGTTAGAATGAGTTCAATCCATCTAACCCATCTATTTATAGAGTCTTAGTTGTGTCTTAATTGGGTTAATTTAAATGACCAAATAAGCCATGAAAATGACTTCTCAGTGTGCGCTGAGGTTCATACCCTCCTAGTCATTTGCTCCACCCTATTAGGGATGGCAATTACTTCCGATCCGTCCTCGCCTCCGACCTCCCTGCCCCGATCTGAGCGAGTATTCCTCGATCTGATAGGCAAATGGGGCAGGTATGGTATTTGTTTCCCTCATCCCGTTTTAACCCGATCTGAACCCGATTATAGATATTTATATTTTTGTATGTATATATCTAAATAAATTTCATTATTTTGATATAATAAGAGCATATATCAATTAATAAAATACTAATTTATGTCTTTGTTTTTTTATTTCTATTTTTTTAAACTCTAATCAATCATCAATATCTTGTTTTTTTTTTTCAAAACACTTTAAAAAGAACAAAATTAGTCAAATTATTATGGTAAATGGGGATCTGATTTTCTCCCGACACCTCCCCGATTTCTTCCGCTCTGACTCCGATCCGATATAGAACGGGGCGGGTTTAAGGGACGCTAAATCCGACTTCGATCCGCCCCATTGCCATCCCTACTGACCCTCTCTCTCTTTCTACTTTCCAATTCTCTCTCTCATGGCACAGAACAAATCCAACTACTAAGAGCATCTCCAACCCATACTCCATTTCTTCATTTTGGAGGAAAAACATTCTCTAGCACATCCTCTAAAACTCTCCTCCATTTAGGAGGATGAACTTTGATCCTCTAAATATAGAGGATAAAGGAAAAAAATAGAGGATCTCCTCCAAATATGTGTTGGAATTGAGAAATAGAGTGTTGGGTTGGAGTTGAGACAAATAGTATAATCCTCTAAATCTACTTTTTAAATAAAATAGATTAATTTGACCCTCTCAAATAGAGATTTGGACAGTGTTGGTAGGGGTGATATCGGTCCGGTTTCGACCGGTTTGAGTGTATTTTTCGGTTGAAACCGGTTATCCGGTTTGAGATTTTTAGAAACCGGAACCGGTTGAGATAAACCGGTTCCGGTTTCGACCGGCTCAACCGGTTCCGGTCCGGTTTATCCGGTTTTCATTCATGAGCCATATTTTGGATCTAACACGTCAAAAAATTCACAATTCAACCTATAAAATATCAACCAAAAATCTATAATTTAACCATTTTTTTGGGGCCCAACAAAAAAGATCAATTTTGAGCCCAATACATAAAAAAAAACTCATAAAAACATAATTAAGCCCATAAAAACAGCTTTTATATAATAAATATATTTATTAGACCAATATATACTACAAAATATCAACCAAAAATCCATAATTCAACCCCTCCCCTATGTTTTTATATATGTGTGTATATATTATACATATATATAACCGGTCCGATTTCAATCGGTTTTTAAAACATATAAACCGGATCGAAATTATTTTTTCCGGTTTATACGATTTTATAAACCGAAATCGAATCGAAATTATTCAACCGGTTTAAAAAATTCGGTCCGGTCCGATTTTTCTGGTTTCGATCGACTTTCCGATTTCAAGTAACAGCCCTAAGTGTTGGATTGAAGATGCTCTATAAAAGCATATGATTCTTACGTTGTCTCTTATCCAAATTTCCAATTCCAATAGTACAGAACAAACCAACTACTTTCCCATTCTTATGATCTCTCTCTGTCCCTTGGAACAGAAAAAAATTTCATTTATAGGTGGGTACCATGTGGTGTCCATTCGGCATCCGAGCCGTCTATTGCGTTTTTGGAGGGTTCAGATATGGAGAAAGAAAAATGAGAGAGAAAGTGTTGAAGTGAGAGGAAAGAGAGGATTTCAATCCGCACGGTCCAAAAGTATATTAGAAGGATAGGATGTGCCGAGCGGGTACCACGTGGAATATACTCATCTGTCATAAAATAGAAAAACACAAAGAATTATTTTGGAAGTGAAGCTTTCTTTCTTTGTAATTAGATCAGTTATTGTCCACGGTACTTGTTTGTAACAAATAAGAGCGACCAATACGATAATTAAGTGTACAGGAATAATTTGGTCATTTTAATAGTAGAGGGATGGTATGGTAATTTTAGTGTACATGATATTTAGTCATTTAATTTTATAGAGGTAATATGGTCATTTTAGTGTATATTGGTATTTTAGTCATTTTAAATTTTAGTATATAGTATAGTATATAATTGGGCTAATGAGCGAGTCGGGTTTACTTTTAAATAAATGGGTCGGGTTGTGGATGTGTAATTAAACTCATAATGAATGGGTTAAAATGGGTCAATAACCCATTAAAGACTCAATCCACTTGCGACTTACCCATTTTAACTTAAACGCATTCATTTGTCACCCCTACTTCCGACTTCCAAGATTAAATTCCTTAAACTTTTCTATACGATAACATACCCCTATCATTTCAATATACTAGACATACTGAGCTTGGGCTAAGTCAATTGATTTCCCAATCCTTGTGCTCGATAACTAATTTTTTAATGTAGTACTCTATTCCATGGTCCTATTCCTTTCACTAATTACTAGTATTCTACTCTTCTTTAGTCTGTTAATGTCAGTGAATTTTGGTGATTTAAATAAAATTAGTCTTTACTATAAGTTTTGGTTTAACTTATATATGCAATTTTAAGGACTTTAAAAAGTTCGCAGAGATGGTATCTCAATCTCAAGTGAACCGTGGTCCAAAATCGAAAGCAACCGGTATTTTAATGATTTGAATTGATTTGGTTATATGAATTTTATTGCTTGTTTAATTGCAAAACCGGACCAATCCAATCCTTGCTCTCCGGTTGTAGAATATGGTTCGATCTGGGGTTGATTTGAAGAAGGAAAGGTTGGGTTGTCTGATCCGGCACCACCGGTGATTTTCTCTTTTTCTTTCTAGTTTTCTACTGTAATATCCCATATGGGGGTGTTTTTCCCCTTGGGGGCTTCCTAACCCTTTTTGGTTGTTGTGTGTTTTTCTTTCTTTGATATTGTTGCCGTGAGTTTTGTGTGAGGTATTATATTTGAACCTCAGTGGTCTTCGTAAGGAGTTTGGGCGGAAAGTCTTCCTTCATCGGAATTTATCCGCCTAGTTGACTATTCTCTCATTGTTTAAGAAAAATTATACCTTTTGATATTATCTCTTGGTTATCAACGAACCGTTTGGATGCAATGGACGCAATCTTTTATGTTAGAGATCAAAATGACACTTTGCTAATACAATCAAGGAAAAATAAAGCCCATAAGCCCTCTTCAAATGAAAAGGTGCCAAGCCTAGCTCTGTTTTGGAACCCATAAAAAAGAAAGGAAAATTAAAACAAATTCTCTTCTATTATTTGGTTAGAAGAGAAAAGCGAAGAAAATAAGAATTCCTAAAAGTAATGAATAGTAAATTTTTCCTTTTATGTTTTCTTCCATTTTTATTCCAAACGTAGCCTAATTTTAAGGAATATATATATACCTGGATTAGTTTTGCATATTGCAGCAACTGCTTCTAAGAGAGATAGAGAGAGATAGAGAGAGAGAATGAAGGCATCAGTGGGTACCAGAGACTGTAGCGGCATTTCTTTCATCCCTACGTCGAATTCGAACAAAGACTCAACACTTTTCCTGCCCAGAACCTCGATCCTTCGTCTTCACCAGTCGCCAACCAGAAACAGTGACAAAACTCTCATTTTCACTGCAAAACGAGCTTCGCCACCTAGAACCCTCGTCTCGGCTTTCTCTTCAGATGGCACCGCCGTCGAAAGAGAGCCTCCGGCCAAGCAGCTCCGCCGGGTTCTCGATTTGCCCGGGATTCACCAGGGCCCTGCTTGTTTCGACGCTCTCAGTGCAAAGCTCGTGGAGTCAGCTGGCTTCGATTTTTGCTTCACCACTGGTATCTCTGTATTCATTCCTTAGAATTTGGTTTCATGTTAGGCTAAATTGATAGGTGATATAATCACTGTTGAAGCATCCAACTCAAAATTATTTGGCAAAGAGTGGAGAGGCCGCCTAGTGTTTGTTATATACTAGTATTAGTTTTTGAAGGAGATTATTTACTGATGTGGGACAAACTTTGGAGAGGTTAAACAAATGATTCATAACACATGGATCCCAACGAACAACGGTGCAAAGGCACAAACAAGGAGGAATAAATTCTCCACAACTCTAGGTTTGATTCCATGTTGAAGCATCTAGCTCAAAACCAATTGGCAATGAGTGGAGAGGCCGCAGAAGCTCATTTACTAGTTTTTGGAGGAGATAATTAACTGACGTGAGACAAACTCCTACAATCCCCAATTGATCATGTGGGAGAGAGTGAAGTTTGGGATGATGGATTTGCAATGTAAGAATTAGGATCCGTTCAGTAGATGTCTATGGATGGATGTGGATTTTAAATGAGGAACTGAAATTTGAGCAAAAGATTCGTTTGGCGTGGAGTACTCCAATGGACAAACCCAAATGTAAGCACAAATGTGAGAAACAACTTCATTAATGGCGTAGTTGTAAATTGTGAAGAGCGAAACAAGCCTTCAAAAATTTGAGTCTCCCATTATTTGGTTAAAAATCTGAGTAAAACTCAATTTTGAATGAGTCTGAGTGAAGGACTGGAGTTACTTTAGAGGAGTTTTACTCGGAATTTGGTTCTGAGTCAATTAAAAGAGATAGGACTGGAGATGCTCTTATATCCAATGAGGAACTGCTGAACGTTTCATTAGTAGTTGGTATACGGATTACTAAGTTGAGTTCAAGAGCTTTATCTCGAATAGTTTTCGAATAGCTTTATCTTGAATATTTGAAATTCCTGACGTTAAAGGTTTGTACTTTTGCAAAGATGCCAATAAAACGCACCTGTTCTACTTTAATCTATCTTTCCCCGTAGTAGCTAAATGTCATGTAAACTGGTTGAAATTGATCATAAAACCCTTTGCTTGAAATCTTCATTCATCTAAAGGAACCCTTAATGTGGTTATAATCTATTGATTCGATCCCTTGTAGTTAATATTGCAGATGCCCTTGTTTCTTTGTTTGATATTTGACTACGACTATGTTCTTGCCCATGTGGTCAAGGTATATTTTGTACTATGCTCAATAACAAGGATTTTAGGTCACAGACCGGTAATAAAACAGAGGTGCAGTTTCATTTGATGGAGATGGTTTTGTTATGGAAGATGGTTAATGATGCGACATTTTCGCAGTGCCTTTTTCACCCAAACGAACTGTTTGTCTTTCATTTTTGCAGTATCTTTTTTAACCAAATGATGTGACTGATTGTCTTTCATTTTTGAGTGTCATTTTTGCGCTGTCTTAAGATGTATCCAAATTATGAAAGGAGAACTCCATGCTTCACCTTGGTTTTCCATTTTCTAAACATCCGTGTTTTGGCATATCGAATTCTATGTTTCTGTTGATGCGTGGTTAAAGGACAACATAAATCTTAAAATGTTTGCTGAGATGGTTACATGACAAATACTGTTCTTGCTTTAACTAACGGTTTGTTGTGTTCTTATTT
Source organism: Rhododendron mucronatum var. ripense (assembly GCA_019656295.1). NCBI lineage: Eukaryota > Viridiplantae > Streptophyta > Magnoliopsida > Ericales > Ericaceae > Rhododendron > Rhododendron mucronatum. The sequence continues at coordinate 51,037 of BPLT01000215.1, forward strand.
GCTATAAAGTTCCTTTAGAAAATATTTTATTGACTATCAATTTTCTCATTACGTTATACCTTAAGTTTTCCTTAGGCAGTTAAATGAGAAGATTGTTAAAAGAGATGTAACCATCTATGGATGGTCCAAACAAATTATTTAAGATAGGAATAAATAAACTGTTGGTGATAATAAAGTATAAGTTGTAATAAACTCCTCCTCCTTTACGTAGATGTTATAGTTCATAACACATATTTTGAATTAGACTTTATGTTACTCCCTCCATCCCATAATTTTAGTGCTTTTTGGGAGTTCCATCTTTTTAAGGGAACACATTTAATGCACTTCAAGTTACATCAAAAGGTAACTTTTACCAAAATCATCCCCCTCTTTTTCAAATTTTGAAAGTGCTCATCCCCCTTTGTGGTGGATATTTTAGGAAAACTAAAAAGATTTTGTATTTGACTTTGTAAAGTGGACATGTATTTTGAGACATCCCAAAATGGAAAGGTGGACTGAAAAAATGGGACGGAGGGAATAACTTTTAGTTGCCTATAGTCTTCTGAATTTTTTGTTAGATTTCCAATCTTTTCTAGGACAAATTTCTTACTGCATTCCTGGTTTGATTAGGATTTGGAATATCAGCTTCTCGGTTGGGGTTGCCTGATACAGGACTGACTTCATATGGAGAAATGGTGGATCAAGGTCGACATATCACCCAAGCTGTGTCAATTCCCGTGATTGGGGATGGAGACAATGGGTATGGTAATGCCATGAATGTCAAGAGAACTGTCAAAGGGTATATAAGTGCTGGCTTTGCTGGAATTATTCTCGAGGATCAGGTTTAGCTAATTTTGGTTGTCACTTTTCTTTATCCTTTAGTTGTCGCTAAACAAATTAAATCAACGCCAGCTGCTCTTTGGATCAATGTTTTTGCCAATTTTAAGATCTCAAGCCATGAAGACTTGGAATTAGAAGCACATCTATTATAGGAGTATAAATTCGACTTATAGCTACGCTTATTGTTACAGTACATAGCTTCATTGTGGTGCCATCGTGCCTGCTGCAAAAAAGAGAGTTAATTGAGGGATCTAATCAGTCTTGAACTCTTGATACCTTAGGATTTAGGAACTTTGACAAGAAGTATCTGCTGAAGAGTATTGTGGATGTGTAAATTTATTGGAGTAAAGACTAGCATTTACATGATGAGTAGAAAGGATTTATAGTCTAATGAAACTTATCGTTGAAAATGTCTAGTAAATATAGACCTCGATGATCAAAGTTTATGGTTGTCAAGAACAACAAGTAGGAACTGAACCATATAATAGCCTGAAGTTGTGCTCTCTTTGGCGTCGTGCCCTTTTGATTTGTATAGCTGGGAATGTGAAGGATTCATGTACAAGTACATGGACTTCCACTTATCATGCTTCCCACCAAGTGAAGGGGTATAAATTCTTAGAGTAAGTCCTTCTCTTTGCATATTTTTCTAAAACCTTGGTGGCGAGGGCAATGTATTACTATTGCGTGCGTACCATTTTAAGAAGGTATGTGCTAATTAGTTAACAAAAGTTTGTTACATGTTAGTTGAAAGGGGTAATTAAGGCTGATGGGTGCTTCTCCATTTCTTTACTTTTTTGGAGCTTCTGTTGCTTATAGAATTGTCATTTCAAGGTTTCTCCCAAAGCTTGCGGTCATACACAAGGAAGAAAAGTAGTTTCTAGAGACGAAGCAATCATGAAGATAAAAGCAGCTGTTGATGCTCGGAAAGAAAGTGGCTCTGACATTGTTATTGTGGCACGGACAGACTCTCGTCAAGCAGTATCACTTGAAGAATCAATCTGGAGATCACGGGCTCTAGCTGATGCTGGGGCAGATGTTCTTTTCATTGATGCACTTGCTTCAAAAGAAGAAATGAAGGCCTTTTGTGAAGTTTATCCTCTAATTCCGAAGATGGTAGGTCAATTCAGTTTTAAAGCCTGGTATACTATTACCTACTAGCTGGTATTGAATGGTCTATTGATTCTTGAATATGCTCTCATGTCCTTGTGTCACTTCTACGGGATTTGTATACCTAAGTAAGTTAATATTAAATGGCCCAGCAAAGACAATTTGGGCTTGTTAGAGAATAGTCCCACATTGCCTGGGTATGGAATGGTAGATCACTTAATAACATGAGGGACTTCTCCACTAATTATCAATGGGTTTTGGCCTGGATATAGTTTCCACATGATATGAGAGAGGGCTCATTCCATCCCAAATTAAAATTGGATTAGCCCACACTCCATGATGACAGATCCCAGAAAAAGGTTGCATATAGATAGACCCAAAAAAGTGGCTACACATGACACACCGATGCATGAGGGGGGGGGGGGGGGGGGGGGGGGGGGGGGGGGGGGGGTGTTGGGGTGGGGTGGGTGGTGAGGGGCGCGGCTTGTTGAGAGAAATGTCCCAAGTTGCTTGAGTATGAAATGGGAGATCACTTAGTAACACGAGGGACCTCTCCACTCATTGGCAATTGGTTTTGGGTTGGCTATGAAGTTTGTACAGGGTATATACCTATTAATATATCCTCCTTTAAGTTTCAAAATTCCAGGAATTCTTACAGCCTAGGTTCCAAAATTGATCATCAATTTGTAAAATGAATAGTTAGACTTCTTTTCTTTGGAAGTACTCTGGAAATATATAGAACTCGAAATGAGTTCCTACTATTTCTATACAAAATTCTAATGTTAACATTATGGACAAGCCACCCTTATTGTATTCTTTATATTGCTTGGATCTTTTTCTATTCTTTGGCCACAAAAATGCTGCCATTTGCCTACTTTGTAGTAGGCCTGCCAGTGGACCGATCCAATCCAAATCCGGTCCAAAAAATCCGATCTGAATCCGATAATGTCAATCCGATAATCCGAATCCGGTAATTCAAATTCGGTTTCGGATCAGATTCGGAGTCTTCGGATTAAATCCGTTAACGATCCGAATTTTATTTTAAAAAACCCTATACACGACCCCATTTTAACAATCTGATCGAGCTGTGGGTTTCGCTTTCTTTTGATATGTATTGTTAAAGGATAAAGGGAAACTACTCAATATATAGTAGATTTATGAAAGTTTTTAATTTCTGTTTGTTTTTGGATTTCTTTTCTGGGTTTAGGTCTTGCATTTGTGTACTTCACAATCATGTTGATCAGAGATATCAATCAAAACGATCAAATTTATCTTGATAGAAATTTATTCGATCTACTGTAATATTTTTTGTCTGGACAAAAAATTGATGGCATCGATTGTAAAATGTCAACGGTCTCAATTTGCAGCTCGAAAGTTCGAAATTTTTTCCCAGAAATATCACAGCAGCTGGTGATCAAAGACTCAAAATAGGTTTGTCTTTGATTTTTGCACCCCAGTCACCAGAGCTTTGAGAGAGAGAGAGAGAGTGGGGGTGGGGGGTTTCAGCCTTTCAGGTGGTGGTGTGAGGAGGAGGTGGCCAGTGGGTTGTGGTGGCGTGGGGTGGGGGTGTTCTCTTTTTTTTTTTCGTTGCTGAAATTCGGATCGGATCCATGAAGTTCGGATTTGGATCGGATTCAAGCAGTTTCGGGTTCGGATCAGATTCGGATTCTATCTATCGGATTCGAATCCAATCCAATCCATTGACAGGCCTACTTTGTAGTTTACCTCAGTATAAATATTTATAGTTTTACAATCAAATTATGTCCTTATTCTTTTCTTGAGGATTATTAGCTGTGGTTTTTTATTATACCTAATCAACTGTACTGATTGAGAAAGTTCATAATCTTGTGTAGGCCAACATGCTTGAAGGAGGAGGGAAAACTCCAATTCTAAATCCTATTGAACTTGAGGATCTTGGATATAAACTTGTGGCCTATCCGCTTTCTTTAATGGGGGTCTCTATACGTGCAATGCAGGTCGGATCTTCATCTTCTCTTTCTTTTGCAGCAAAACTTTCTTTTGACATGTAATGATACAAGTTGTTAGAATATTTTATTCTTGGTCTCTGTCCCACATGGTTTAGTGAAGTCTTGTTATGAGTTATCCTATAATGTAGGCTCTAGGAACAAAAGCAAAGGAGCAAGCAGAGAAATGATTGCTAGCCAGCACATGAGCACTTCTGTGATTACCAATTTACCACTGACATATGTTGAGCATAGAAGTTACAGGATGATGAGGATCAAATTGTAGTGAGAGTGAAAATATCATAGCCGCTCCAGCCGTTTTTTTTTAATTTCCCTTGGATTATTTGTCCAAGTTCACCCTCATGAACATGTCACCCACCTCCGTGTCTAAAATACGTAGCTTTCCCCACCAACCAAAAGACGTCAATTAGTTTTCTTAATAGGTGTAAAAATTGAGAAAAAATGTTCGCTAAGATATATTTTTGTTGATCTTATAAAAGGCAGGACTATCGAAAATGGACAAACATCATGGGACAGGGGGAGTAATAATTTTCTTCCTCGCCTATTTCACACACAATCTAACTGTCCATGTCTAAATGCGTCTGGGAAGATGGCAGTTGGATAGAGAGTAGAACGAAGACAGCAACAACATGAAGAGACATGAGAAAGCTATCTAGGATGGCCTGATAATATAGGTATAATTGCTTGAAATGTAAAATATGTTTACTGGACTTCTCTGAATGGTAAGGGTATGTAGTACATCAGGCGTGTTTGGTTGGACAATCACCCATTAAGTATGCCAAAGTCCCATTTTATGCATAATATGCTCTCTATCTTAGTTCGTAAAACCAATCTAGCCATGCCCTATCGTACTTGCCTCCACGGACCTGCCAAAATAGATAAACCCATGCCTTTTCAAGTTAAAAGAAGTGATCTTGTATCTCCTGGAATTTCGAATTGGCTGAATTAGATTCGGATGTGAAGGTTAATATTCATTTTTGGTCAAATCTATGGTGGTGCTCTTCTTCCGCAACTTATCTTTTTTCGAATATAATTCCAGAAAAGCTGGCTAGTAACTTCGATAAAGTATATGCAGGATGCACTAACAGCCATCAAAGGAGGTCGAATTCCTCCTCCAGGAAGTATGCCTTCTTTTGAAGAAATCAAAGAGATATTAGGTTTCAACACCTATTATGAAGAAGAGAAGCGGTACGCTAGTCGAATTCCTTTACAGAGAGGTGGGTACAATCCGGCCATCCTAATATACTGCAACACAGTAGTTTCTGCAAAGCACAATTTACGTGCTTATATTTAGGTTTGAGTATATTTGGTAATCGGTATTGCCCAGCTGTCGACTCAATGAGCCATTAACCCAATTTCTTAACTCTGATTTGTGGATCCTTTTGCCCTAGTTTCTTTGTAGAGACCTATATCCTTGGTTATAAATCCAAGTTAATCATGTCCTTGAAGTCATCATCTGAACAGAATACTCAGGCTCCATGGTTTAAGGTATGATAATGGGCCATCCTTGTTGATCGGCATGTTACTATTGTAGTCTAGTGTAAAAGAATAATGTGCCCGGTGCAATTTGAGCAAACTTACTATTTGGTCTGAATGTGCTTCTATTATGAAGGCCATCCTGTCAGACTGTCGTAGCAGTGGTTATCTAGTCAGTTCTCTTTAGTATGACCATAGCTATAGACTCAACGGAGTCATATATTTAAAGAACATAATTGGCGAAGAGGATCACTATACACGTATAAATGCTAAGGAGACTCCGTTTATTGGAAACAATTCCTATTTGTTGGAAGTAATTGTTTGCTAAAGTTGGAGTCCACAAGCAGATTTGTGTTGACCCAATCAGCCTGCTTGGAAATGGGCCCAAAGCGCTCGAAGTCCTGTGTGAACATTAGTTGGAAGTGAGAACCGTGAACTCTCCCCGTCCGAATTTTTTTGGTCTATTTTGGGCAAATCAACTTTGGAAGAAAACTGTCATTGCTCTTATAAAGCTTCACCCTTCCAAAAATGGCCATATAGCCATTTTAATTTTTTCTTCTAATTGAAAAATAAAAGAGTGGCAATAATGAAATTTCATTGAGTTTGTTCATCACCTGTTCAAAATAGACAATAATTTTGGGACAACCAAAACTAAGAAAGGACAAATAAATTTGGACAGAGGGACTACTGTTCCTATAGAATTTTTTTAATTAAGAGGCAAGCCTCTAAGAAACTTTGTTGATCTGCACCACCTTCTTGATTGGTATCAACCGCAAACATTTATGTAGGCTAAATTTATGGTTTACTTTTTATCTGACAGTCAATAGTTGGTAAGATGCCAGAAATTCTAGAGTCTTATATATTGAACTAGCCATTGAAAAAATAGACTGCTGATCATCAGATGCTTTGAAAAAAGTATGCATTCTTGTCTTTGGCTTAAATACACCTCCCTTTCCTATGTTTCTGATTGTTAGGTTATTTGCCAACAAGCAGCTCCTTTGGAATTCAACAAGGGGATGAGGAGGATACGGATCAGAGAGGTCAAAGTCCACAAGAGCCTGTGGTCGAAGTAATAACTCCTGATGTATACAGTAGCTACGGTGCAGATGGTTCACGAGTTCCATTTTCAGGGATTTGGTCGCGAACATTGAGAGTCAAAATTACCGGACGTGATGGATTTGAAAGACTTGATGTTCGGATTCCTGTAAGTCATTTATTAATTTCCAAGTCACCTGGATGCCATATAACCATTGTCACAATATGACATTAACAGCTAAAGTGCTGCATTAGGATTAACCATGGTTGCAATATAGGTGGTGTTGTTTTAGTGATAAAAAAATATCACTAGCCTAATACCACACTTGATATGTTCAGAAATATCTAGAATCTAGTAGTTGGTCAGATGGTCTGAATTACCTGGTTCAGTTGATCTGGTTGGCAAAGAGTCATTGGCGATTGGCTTTAAAAGCATAACTGCATATAAAAGGACAAACCCATTGGCTATTTCTTGTTCATCATGTATAACTTGGACTAAATCTCTTTGGAAATATATTTTACCTTAGACAAATTTTGATACGTTAGATGGAAGAATAATAGTAGACTTTTGGTAAGTTCTACACATGGTTTGACATCATACCACAGTTACCACTTCGGAAATTTCAAGTGTATCCTCTCTCCTGGTAGGACTGAGGGCAGCCACTTTTTGCATATATTGTCAATGGTTAGGTCCGTCTTGAGTCCTCCCCACCCATACACCCATCGGTTGGGGATTTATAGGTACTGTCATTGACTCATTGTTGTCCAAACTGCTGTCATGTTGTCTTATACAGCAAACAACTGCTTATAGTTGTGAAGTGTGACATTCTTAGTGCACGCAAATACTTGATGTCTCTGATTGTTGAAACAGGCACATAATGCCACCATAGAAAAATTGCTTTTTTTTTTTTCTTTTTTTTTTTTTTTCTTTTTCCCATTCTTCAATGTTCCGAAAATATTTTTATGAACTCCTGTTTGTTCCTTGCATCAATGTTTTGACAGATAAATTTATTTTCGATGATAGTTATCTTTTAGGGGGTTCAGTTATTGGTTTGCAAGTGAAACCTTCACTTGTTTCTTGGAGATTTTAATAAAATGAAATGAGCATATATTAAAGCAAATTAGTACCTACACGATAACAGGACTCGTTGTATCATCCAACAGAAAATTCCATGGTAGTTTCTTGAAATTACTGCTCAATTGCATGTTAATTGAGCAGATAGTCCAATGGCGTTTTTATTTTCACTTTTGGAAGTTAAGTTGGCATTCTTTTTCTCACTCTACACCAGATACTGTTCCCTCTAGAAACAATATAATTTTGGGGTCACAGTGATCTCTTCAAACTTCATCTCTTCAAGATGACTATACCCATACTGTGATTATTTTGGCATGTTTCTTTCAAGATATATAAATTATATCTAACACCAGTAAGCACCTGTTTTTAATCAGGCTGGATTTTTGGAAGGCCTCACAAATATTGTTCCAGGTATTGTTCATGTATTTTATGAGCTTCTTGTCTTAGGGTCCGTTCCACTTTTGTTAAAAGTGGGTTTTTGAAAAGGAAGATAAATTTTAAGCTAAAAAATTATGTGTTTATGCAAATAATTTTCCTTTCACTATGGATCTTATTTGATAGATCTCATTGAAATCTTTAATACGGTGCAAAAAAAATTGAAAAATTATTTTTCATTTTCGTTATATTTGAGTTTGAAATTTGAAAAAAAAAAGTTTTGGAAAAAAAAGGGAAACTGGAACGGCTCCTTAAATGTTTTAGACAAGTGAGTGCCTGTTTTTGATCAGGCTGCATTTTTCCATATTCTTTGTAAGCAGCATTAGTAGGTGTCAACATCAAGGCACTGCTGGATGATGCAGCTTTAGAAGTGGGAGGCAAGCAGCTGTTAGATTTTAATGATACAGGGGGTGACAGGATTCAAGTCTTTTTGGAGTAACTAAATTCTGTTCGACCCTGATGGCCCCAACACTGTGGTGCGTATATTCGTAATTTACTCGTGATAAATAAAGATGAAGTCACTTTGGAAGTTTTCATGTACGTTAATTTACAGCACTTGAATCCTCAAAAAATGCTCTGCAATGCACCCAAGACCCACTCAGTCTAGAGGGGCGCGGCTATGCTAGTATTACAGAGGGTAAAAAAGGAGAGAGAGCACTCGGGTGCATAAGCGTAAAACCCCAAGGGAGAGGGATTAGTACTGCCAGCTATGTTACATGGCTCCTTCATTTTGGCTCAAGTACTCGTGTCGAAGTGTCCGACACCCGTATCTATTTTGGACGCTCGGATCCTCTAATTGTTATGATATTTACAAAAAAGGAATATAAAGTTAGCTAGAAAAGCGATATTTTGAGTATTTCACATGGACAAGAAATAAGGAAATAGCAAAAATATATTTTTCTTAACCTCTTCTTGTTTAAATACATTTTTAAATATAATTTGTGGTACATAATCTGAAAAAATCGTACTTATCAAAATAAAAAAAAAATCTGAAAAAATCATGCAATATGTACTACAAACAAGTGTTCATAGGACGTGTCCCTGTACTCATAACCAATATGGGGACACATATATCTCTATATCTTAAGATTTAAGTTTAGGAAGGTCCGACGCTTGGACTTACACCTGCACCAATACTCATACCTCAATACTCATACCTGAGTCCGTGTAACATAGACAACCGCTAAGTGTCCAACTGGATACCATATCTTGCAGAGGCTTTTTGGCCCAGACACATGGGTGTCTGCTCCGGTTGACTACTACCCAAGAGGCCCACTGAGGCTTGGTTGCGTTATGGCAAGACGGAGTATGGCTCGGTGGGTTTTAAATGCAAGGGGTCCTCACGGTGATCATGGAGCAGCATTTGGCAAAAGGAATACTTGCTCGACATTTGTTGAGATTTTATTGATCAAATTAGGCCCAGGCCGCCTGTAAATAGTCATTCCATCAGATTTCACATAGTTCTCAAAAGGCAAAATCCTAGAGGTAAAATATTGCTTTATCTCTCGAGAGTGCCTTGAGATTTGTGAGAGCATACCCCACACAGTGGTAACCCATTCAGAAGGAGAGTATCCTGACCAAGGTTCTCTTCCCTTATATTTGCCCTGCCCTTCCCCCTCTAAATTACTTCATCTCCCTTATCTTATCATAGCCATCCTCCCCTCTCCAGAAATATTTCCACAAATATTTTCTCGCGGATATCGGACCTTTTACAGGTGTGATGTTTAATTCATTGGAAATCAAGCATAACTAGTTATATCTGTAAAATAGAGTGTACAGAAAAATAGTGTACGCTGCTGCATGGGGCTCTATGCAAGTATCTAAGTTGCATAGCGGTTTGAGTTGCATGTGATTCTCTCTTGTCCACCAATCACTATTTGCAAAAATTTTGTGCATGTTGGAGTGAATTGCAAAAAATTCATCGGCATAACTACTTATTGACCCAAAATTTGATATCATTTATCACTAGGTATGCTTCCCTGAGATCATTCTTTGTTTCCAAAAGTTGATAGTTCTTGGAAGGACAATCTTGGGTAAGAGTAACAACTGGCTCCTTATGATGTGCGATCAATGCTATGGAGGCAACAAATTGTCTAAGAAGAAATTGTGCAACTTAGTCCATTACGTTGTGACTGATGTGGGTGATGAATGAACTAGAGGAAGATCAAGATGGATGCGGGTTTTGGAGATAGGGAAAGGCATATAATTGTCTTAGAATCCACTGATCTCGATGAACAGATCAGATCCTTGAATCGTACCCGAAACAATTGGACAGACTTTTTTGGTTTAGGGCAAAAATTTGAGTTAGATGAGGAGAATGAGTTGAATACCAAGGGATTTTAGAAAATAATATAGTAGCAAATATGAGGTAAATATTACTCTCACTCACTTCTCTAATCCTTAACTAATGCGTCAGAACCTTTTGCCCTCGTAAAACCATTTCTAGACTGTTTAAGAGCTCAGAAGGCATATCACTGGATCTGGTCGGGCGGTGTAGTTGTGAAAAAACACTAAAGATACAGTGTGAATTCATGCAGGAGATGAGGCACTTTTGGGAAATTAGGGTCAACCCCACTCAATTACTTGAAATCTCTGTTATTGCTCCACTAAAATTGTGATATTGCCCTAGGCATTTCATCCAAATACTAATCAGATTTTGAAAAAACCTTTTCACCAACAAGAATCAATCGATCAATAATACCTCCCTTACATGTTTGCTATGAAGCACCAACATTCCTAGGGGTCCTTGTATCCGTGTCCAACACGCTAGGGACTGCGGGAGACACGACAAAAAATTTATGGGATACGCCATGTGACGTGTGCGATAGGTGTAAATATGCAATTTTTAAATTTGGGCGTAAATGGGTATTTTTTGAAATATATTGTGTTAAAAGTATAGTAAGATGTATATATAATGCTTGTACATGCATATGCTTCATACTTTCTACATATAACTAGAATTTGCCACTTCGTGCATGCATGGAATCTCATGCTTCTTGTAATTTGAATAAAAATATTTATATTTTGAATAATACTAAGATGTAGTTCACATTACACATGGAAATATAATGGAGGCTAAAAATCCTATTTTCTCAAATATCCTTATCCTTATGTCCTAATGCATTGACAAGCCACGATTTGGTTTGAATCTCAAAACACCAAAACATCGAGTCATGAGCTTGCGAATATTCATACCCTGAGACCTAAGAAGCACACACACAAACACAAATGCAAATACAGATATGGACACGGGATACGGCAATTCCCAATTAATAAGCATACGGACACGGCCGGAGACACGGAAAAAGTGGGGAAGAAAAATGCTTATACTTTTAAATTTCAATTGTGATTAGTACAAGTATGGGATCTACACACTCCCAAACTATTAGGAAATAACACTAATGTAGCACAAAAAAGATAACTAACACTGCTTCTACATAATTAAGAGATAACCTACTAAAATGACAAACCACGAGGCACAAATGACAAGTTTACTGCAAATTGTAACTCCATTTATCCCATATATACCTTATTAGTTTACACCCTTTCATAGCCATAAAATCTTCCTCCTTTTTTCTCCTTTTATTTGCTTGACAAGGCAACATATAGTTTTGGCCACACAACCTCTCCTTTATTTTCCTCCCTCTTGGCTTCGTAAACAACTTTCCATTATCATGATCCAATCCTATTGACCCTTGAAGTCGGATAATATCAATCTTCCTTCTCCGGTGAATACGGAATTGTTGCCACTTTCGTGTTGTCGTTCGAACTTGATTTGTTCATCGTCCCCAAATCCCTGTAACCAAACAAACAAAAAACTGCCGCATCAAAGTTTGCATTCAACATCCAATTTTCAAGCTTCCTTGCTTTTGAATTTTTCCCTTCTGTTCCTTCGTAAGATACCATAGATAGATCTATTTGTTTGGTTGCTTAAAAAACCTGGGAATCTCATAACCCAGAAATCCAACCCTTAAAAGTTCACTAAATATTCGTATTTGTCTTCCAAAATTTTCCCAGCAATCAAATATTATCATAACATTACTAACGCAAAATATTCTGCTTCATGACCTATCTATTTTGGTTACGTCTAGATCTTCAAATAACTACCAGGGATTGTGGATTAATTAAAACAAATAATCAGGAAAACCATGACTCCACAGTTACCAATCTCAATGACATTCCACCCTTTTCCAGCTTTTCTAAAAAAACCAAACAGGACCATTACCCAAAACCTAATCTTCTTCATACATTTCTTTAAACTCTCCATTTTTTGCTTACTAAGCAAAAATTCAACAAAAAGTATCGAAAACAATCCAAAGTTCTATTTTATTTTCTATTTTTGCAGTCAAAACAAAGTATCATAATCTGAACTTCCGTCTATTATATTACATCTCTCATTCTAACTTTTTCGGGGTTTTTTTTGTTGTGTTACCTGCTGAGACGAGGAGGCGATTGGAGAAGAGGAGGGCAGATTTGTCTATTAGCATCCGCAGCAGCACTGCCCACATCACGAGAAGTAATTTCCTTCCTCACGGCACCATCACCAATGCCTGCGGCGGCCACAGCGGCGGCTGATTTTTCCCCCAAAACTGAAGAGTCTTTGACCACCTTTACGCAACGCAGGCGCTTTCTTTTCCCCCACTGCAAATTAACCATTCTCTCTACACCCTTTTCTTCCCTCTGCTGCACAAGCAGTTCAAATCCAAATACTCAGAGACCCAGAAGAAAAGGGAAAAAAAAAGAACAAGAAGAAATTACAAATTGAAGAGTATTTGACCACTTTTCTTTTTTCCGACTGTAACTTATCCATTCTCGCTCCACCCTTTTCTTCCCTCTGCTGCGCAAGCAATTCAAATCCAAATGCTCAGAGACCCAGAAGAAAAGGAAAAATAAAAAACAAGAGGAAATTACAAATTGAACTGCAAAAGATTTTACCCACCTCAGGATCTGTGAGTACTACAAACCCACTTCTTCAACAACGAAAGAAATAGCCTCCAATTGAACAGATTCACAAGAACACGCACCCTGTAACAATCAAAAGCAAAAGAACAAAACCCTAACTCTTTAAACGGAAACAAATTGCTATTCTACGAAAATCGTAACCCAAATTTACGTTTCTACATTATATTTTCTGTTTAGGCTAGGTTAATATTTATGTTTTCTTGTAATTCTTCATGTTTTTTTGTTGGTTAGTTTTTTAGTCATCAAGTGCGGTAACTTATATAAAGGCATGTTAGGGTTATGATTTTTACACAATCAATAATACATCATTTCACATTTTTTTACATGATATCTCTTGGTTTTCTCGATTTGTACCTCTACGTATATCCAGGCTGCACGTGAGGGGGAGTGTTAGACTTTATTCCACATTGCTCATATAAACCACTCAAGTTTGGTTAATAAAATCTTGATGCTACTCCACCTATTGCCAATTGATTTTAGATTGGAACCCTCCAAGAAATCTAACATGGTATCAGAGCTATAAGATTTAATCCATGTGGAATTTTCGCTCTCGGCGTGCAGCATAAACTTCATCGTCGTCTGACGGACACTCGTAGTAACATATAACTGGCTTGCTCATTCAGATTCATCTCAAATCTCTTCTATCATGGTTTCTCTAGCTCATGGCTATTCATGTTTCCTCTTGTTGGTTAGTTTCTAAGTCACCAAGTCCTGGAGCATATCTAAAAGCATGTTATAGTTATGATTTGTACACAATCATAATACATCATTTTGTATTTCTTTACAGAGAAAAAGGAAAATCAATCACGAAGAGGAAATTCGGAAAGAAACGGAAAATCTACACACTTATCCAACAACCCAATTCATTCAAAATCCAAATATTAAAAACTATACACATCTAATTCCAAATTACCAAATTAAGATAAAGTTTTTCTCACTATTACCAGACTCAAGCCTTCTCTTACACAGATCAAGTGACACGTTTTTCTTCCAATCGAGCGCCAAAACCAGTGCCTGTGTGCCCAAATCCCCTTCCCCACGAGCCTTAAGCGATAAGATAGAGAGAGAAAAGAAGAAGAATCTAAGTGGAGATAGAGAGAGAGAGAGAGCGAGATTAACAGGAGAACTGAAATTCTTTAGAGTAGAGTTGCTTTACATCACTCTCAATGCGAACGCAATAGCAAAGAGTTGACGATGAAGTCAATTGTTTACGCAGTACTCTCTCCGTTCTAATTTACTTGTTCCAGTTCTATTCTAACTGGATTAAAAATTAGTTATATCTTTAAATTGGTAATGAATTTTATATCCAATATGAATCTTGTTTGATAGATCTCGATTTGTTCTATAATACAATGTTTTCAAAATCACCTAAAACATTATAAATTACAAAATATAATCAATTGAAAAGTGACACGAACTTTCAAAAGTGACAATTAAATTGGGATGGAGGGAGTAATATAGTGAGACAACCTCTCTACTACTACGTAAACAGCTTTATGACCACAAAAAAAGAAGAAGAAGAGATAGCCTCTCTATGATCCGTGACTCTCAAATGTGAATAAACAAAATTGACCCGGTACAAATGGTCACAAAGCGACAAAATACAATACAAAAAATGGGACACGGAGGGAATTTGTTAGAACTGTGGCTCATAGAGTTCTAAAAAGAAGGCTAGATGTCGGAGCGTAGCAGAGCGAAACGAGTGGAAAGGCTAGATGTCGGAGCGCAGCAGAGAAACGAGTCGAGCGGAGCGGAGCGACGGCATCTGGCCCATCGCTGATGATCCAGTGAAAGTAGATTGAGCCGAAGGCCCAGGCGTTGCGTAATTGGGGGTGCGGGGGGCAACGCCCCTGCGGTACGGTCTGTACAGGGGTATTTTTGGGATACAGACCAAATACCAGATTAGGGTTAGAATAGAGTCGATATAAATACTCTATTTTGTAAACCCTAATTCATACTGTGATAATAAAGAACAGCAGCCGCTCTCGCTCTCGTGGACGTACTCGGTTTTGGAGAACCATGTATATCTATGTGTTGATTCTTTACTGTTTATACTCGTAAATCGTATGCGTGTGTGTGTCGATCCTGACAGAATTCATCAAAAATCTGGGAAGGCACTTTGGTAATCAACCTAAAATGGCTAAAATGATCCAATTGGCCACCACTAAAAGCAGCATTAGAACTTAGAAGGAAAAGGAGTAAATAAAAGCAGTTTGAAGGGACAAAATGAGAAAACAAAAAAAGAAAGCCACATCCAAAACCTCCAATTCCCTTTTCTATATAGGAAGGATTATGTTTTAGAAAATTAGAAGCCGCCCCCATTTTTTAGTCTCGGTTTGAAACCAACCCTGAAATATTTTTTTGAACCTAAATAGATTCGGGTATGTTGATTCATGACTTTTGTGCCCCTCGCCCTCACTCTCACTTTCTCTCTCAAACTACACCCATCAGTTCTCGACGAAGCCTCCAATGGCGTGGTCGACGATGACGAGTTGGACGAGAATGACGAAGAAGACTCTGCTGCCGCCGCCTTCGCCGTTGCGCCAGCGCCAGCGCCACCGCTCTCTCCAATGCCGACTATTTCTCCTTCGCCGCTCTCGGCGAGATCATGATCGCCAACCAGACAAGGGACATCGTGAAGTTAAACTCCTTTTCTTGATCAAATCAAATAGAAAAATTAAGGAACAAATTTCTGCAACAAATCGTCCAACAGCAACGGTAAAATCTGAAATCCTCCTCTCCCTCCCAAGCTTTGCCTCCGTCACCAAGGACGTCGACTCTGACGAGGTCCCCTTAGAACCAAGGATCCTTTCTTCAACAAATCCTCTCTCCTCCATCGGCTCAAGATCTCTGGGACCCCGAACCCCGTTGCCGGCGTCTAGCCCTCACATCTCCCATAGACAACGTTGATGGGACTCTGGCGCTGTCTTCGGTACTGGGAAATGCAGGAAACTTGTGATTTGTGTAGGAATTATTCGGTGTTATCAGATCGTAAAAGGGTCGGATCCATGTGATACTCCATATTCTAAATTAATGTGAATTTTTTACTTTTTAGACCCCAAATTATAGCATGTGAATTGTTTTTTGAGGGTATGTGAATTGTTTATTTATTGTCTACGTGAACTACATATTGAATTATGTGAAACTGTGTGTGTTAAGGTTATGTGCATTTGTGTGGTGGGCTATGAGAACTGTATGTGTGAATTGTTTATTTTAATATGTCGTGAGTCTATGTGAATTGTATGGTAGGTTAGGAGACCAACATATGCGAACTGTTTATTTTAATGTGTGGTGAGGTTATGTGAACTGTGCAGTAGGCTATGAGAACTGTATATAGGAATTGTTTATTTTAATGTGTGGTGAAACTATATGAACTGTGTTGTGTGCTATAAGAACTCCATATGTGCTATGAGAACTCCATATGTGGCTGTTTAATTTAGTGTATGGTAAGACTATGTAAAGTGCGCGGGGGTTATGAGAACTGCATATGTGAATTGTGTATTTTAATGTGTCGTGATGCTATGTGAACTGTGCGGTGGACTATGAAAATTGCATATGCAAATTATTTATTTTAGTGTCGTGAGACTATGTGAACGTTGCGGTGGGCTATGAGAACTGCATATGGGGTACAGTTTATTTTAATGTGTCGTGAGGCTATGTAAACTGTGCGGTGGGATATGAGAAATGCTTATTTTAGTGTATGGTAAGGTTATGTGAACTATGCGGTAGGCTATGAGAACTCCATATGTGAATTATTTATTTTAGTATGTGATAAGGTTATGTGAATTGTGCTGTGAGCTATGAGAACTGCATGTACAAATTATTTATTTTAGTGTGTCGTGAGACTATGTGGACTTTATTAGATATGTACAGAGAAATGGCAATGGAGAATTTTCTCTATTTTCTTTTTCTTTTAAATATTTTATTTTTCGGCCCTGCTTTTTTATTACCACTACTACACTAGGCTGGATGTTAGCTGGGTGTTACGAATTTGTTTAATTTTTTGCTACTTCGGAAAAATGTTCAATTTTTATTCATGTGTGTATTTTCTATGAGATTTGTGTATTTGTCCATGAGAACTATCTATAAGAACTATGAATTTTTCATGAGAACTGTGTATTTTCTATGAGAATTGTGTATTTTCTGGGAGAATTGTCTATGAAAATTGTGTATTTTATATGAGAACTCTGTATTTTTCTAAGAGAACTCTGTATTATACATGAAAACTTTTTATGAGAACTGTGTATTTTCTATGAAAACAGTGTATTTTTCTATAAAAACTGTGTATTTTTCTAAGAGAACTGTGAATTTTTTTATGAGAATTGTGTATTGTCCATGACAACTATAGATGAGAACTGTGTATTTTCTATGAGAATTGAGTATTGTCTATGAGAACTGTGTATTTTAGTGTATGCTGAAACTATTTGAACTGTGTATTTTTCAGTTCACATAGCCATTTCAAATAATTCTCATAAAACTGACTATGAGAATTAACAGTTCTCATAGTCAGTTCACATAACTAAGAGTATTTTTGTCCGAAACAGTTCTCATAAAGATAGTTCTCATAGAAATAGTTCTTATATACAATTCTCATAGAATTTTTTCATAGCAAATGATATTTTTTTAATCTTTCATAATTTCATATTCAATATGGATCTTGTTTAGTAGATATCGTCGAGTGGGTTCTAAAAATATATAATTTTAAAAAAAATGAATATCTACAACAAAAGATATGACTTTTTGAAATTTAAACAATGTTTTAATGGTGCACCAGTGCTCATGGAGCAATGGATAATTTTTCTATACTAGATGCTCTCTAGTTCCGTGCGCTGATGCGAGTGAAGGGGCATGGTTGGAATAAAAAATACAAATAATTGTACAGGACTAAAATAAGACCGAACCTAATTTTTGGGGCCGGCCTAAAAATTCCCCATTATGTTTCCACTTGTTCAAAATAAATGGAATATATCTACTTAATTCTCCGTGTCGGCGTCCCTATTTTTGTAGAAACTCTGTGTCCTGTGCCCGTGTCATCCATGTCCGTTATATTAGTGCTCCACACTATAATCCGTTACCATCGCTGATTCGCTGTTGGCTTGACGAGATTATAACAAGGCAAGACAATGGCAACTGTGACAGGAGAAACAACAATTCTTGCGATTTTAAACTTGTTTGATACGCCTTCTTTTATGTGTTCTTGACCATGGGTTCCAGTAAGGAGGGTCGTTTCTCCATATCTAGGATTGTGTTTCGCCATGAATTGGTTAATACATTATCAAGTAGCACTATGCTTATTATTTTTTCTTTTTTTATATGATCGGCAAAGAGAGAAATTTTATTAATCTTTGAAAAGGAATATATAATAAAGATTAAAAGGATTATTGGCATACCGTCATACGCCACTAACGAACCAAAACCAAACGAATGCAAGATGCCAACCAAAACATCACAAACCAAAACGAAAGCCAAAAACCTGATAAAAACCAACACCAACAACAGCAAACAGCAAAAGAAAAACCCCAACCTCAAAAAAGCTAGCAAACTGAGAGCACAAATCCGAAAAACAAGAGACCAAAACCAACACCGTAAAACCACGAAATTAAAATTCTAGAGAAACAGAGGCCTCATCATCGTCCTCCGCAAATTCTTGGTATAATTGGTATAAGCTTTGTGCTTGTCCAGAAAGGGGTTAGGTCGAATCAGCAGAGATTCTTTTGATAAGACAAAGATAATAGACTTTTAGCTTGCCAGCAGGAACAAGCCCTTCAATTTTCACATGTTGTCAAAGGCTCAAACATTCGGTACGCATGTTGTTGGGTTGTTGCAAGGATTCTCCAATCATGGTGAAATAAATGGACATCCATTTTACTGCTAGAAGTTGAGAGAGAGATATGCTAAGCAATAGAGAGAAGAAGAGTTGAGACACGCGTCACATTTTAAGTGGAATGGAATACCACATAGGCATATTTAACGGAGCCCAAACGTCCAAGACAGCAAAACCGTTAGCAATTTGACAAATTTAGACGGTAGATGTATAATTGAGTGACAAAGCAATAGTTTTCAGTGTAAAATTGAAGTTCTCATAAATTTGGATGTTTATTAGACATTGAGGTCAAAGTTTGAGAGGTATTTTGAAATTTTCCCTGCTATCTGCATTGTATGGGCTTTGCAGAAGTTAGCCATAGGGACCACCAACCAATAATTGAGATCAAGGAGCAGGGTATTTGGGATTGATCAACACGTTTGGAGGTGTTTCCTCCTCTTTTCTTTGAACTTGTTGCCATTCTTTCCTGTTGCTATCTTTTTGTGAAATTGCTTGCCAGTTATTAGTATGAATGAATTTGGTGACAAAAGCAAATGCCCCCACTTGTTCTGCCCTGCTTCCTTTAACCTTCATTGTGAAAAGGGCAAAAAGGTGGGAGTATTCCATAATTGTAGTTGTAGCTGGAAAGCAAAAAACTTACTTTTCTAATTTCCATCCCACTTTTAACCTCATCATACACACCGATAGCTTAGTTTTTGCAAAAATTCTAAAACCACGGACAAACACTTGCGCACAGTGTGTAGACTAGGGGTGATAATTTCTGACACGACATGAAGTTAGCCGATTAGGGTTGGCTATTTTTGACACGGAACACGAATATGACACGACACGATAACACGAAAAGTTAAACAGGTCAGGTTAGGGTTTGAGAGAATTCTCACACGAACACGAGACTACTACACAACATATACATGACACAACACGAGAATTTACGAAAGGACACGGTAACATGACACGAAGTTAATGGGTTAGGGTCGGCTATTTCTGATACGAAACACGAATATGACACAACACGATAACACGAAAAGCTAAATAGGTCGGGTTACGGTTGAGAGAATTCTGACACGAACCCGAAATAACACGACACGACATGATATGATGCCCACCCCTAGTTTAGACTCCATGCATACTGTGCGCACCTCCATTGCGTATGGTGATATTTTTATTCCAGTTGAGAGACTGTTGTTCTTCTCTCTCGGACCGGGTCCACATATCATGCGAGAGAGTGCAACCTAGGATTACCTTCCTGCTGATATAGGGAATGGTAAAATTTCAGAAAAATGTTTATGTATCATGGCAGTGTTGTCTCTAGAGTTGGGAAAGGATGCTGGAGCTAGCTAGAACTAGATGTTTGAGATGTGTCAAATGTCTATCTTTCGAAGTACACTAACCTGAATTTTGTTTCTCGTGGAGTGTCTCCTCGAATCCTCAGAAGTTAGTTTTGTTTGGTGTCTTTGTCAACTTAAGTGCTAGAGTTTCGTTTTCCGAGTCATATATACAGTCACAACACGATATGAACAAAAAGACATATCGTTTTAACAACAACTAGGGCCTAGGATGGACACATTGGAGACAAGTTGAACGCAAGTAATATCGTACTGTGATAAAATTAAATGAAATAAGATAAGAGGAAAAGACATGGAGATACGATCATCTTTATGAAGATTTAAGAACAACAGTCGCTAACATAACCGTTCAAAGAACAAAGCATCATGACAAGTTTGATCTTGCCCCAATTGTTTCAAATTGCAATACAACCTCTTAATGTGTTACCACCGTGTCAAACTAAAATGATACAACACTCCCAAAAGATTGGATACATTTTTCGACGTGTGTCCAAAACATTTTCATATTTGACGCGTTGGACCCGGATACAGGAGGCTGATAGATGTATCCATGCTAAGCATGCATCTTAGTCCCAGTGTTTTGTTCTGGTTGCTTGGCCAGCTGCTTGGGCTAATAGGTGCCCCACTCTGCATGGCTTCGATTCCTCGATGACTTCCAAGATTGCTTGGGTTGCACTGCTACTGCATTTTGCAATGCTGCTACAAGCTGGACAGTTTATGAAAGCCAATTGTTCAGTCTCTACATCATCAACAAACAAACTCTCTTCCATTAGAGCCTCTTTGACCAACTCCGTTAAGGGTTAAAGACTGTAGCGGAGCCAGAATTTTAGACCGAGGGGGGCTGACATAAGAAAAGTGTTTTCAATTAGAAGCTGTAGTGTAATCTAAAGAGTTGAATTACTGTTTGTGCCATCTCGTAAAGGGAGAGGGAGCGTACAAATCAGATAATATTTTAGGCATTTGGAGAGTGATGAATGCAAATCTTGAGCCGCCCTTAATCTTTTCAACCCAAAACAATCAACCCAATAATTCTTTTTCCTTCACATGTAGTACTCTGCAAATGAACATACAAAACTTCAAGCTGACATAGAGATGATGTGCATATTTACTTGCAAGATGAACAACATGAGGAGAAGGAAAGAAAATGTTGCAAGTAACATGAGATGAATAACGGAAGGGTACAAGGACCTGAATGCAAAGCCTATTTGTGGGACAAGGTTCAGAAAGAACCACAATTGACAAGTTGATACGACTCTCAATATAAGATCTCAAAAGAGCTGTGACCGCGTGAAGTGTTGACAGAAACTGTAAGAAACTCCTAGAAATAGTAATGTTAAATGCCTGCACACTAGTCTTAGGTCAGAGTAGTCTCACCCAAGAACTTCAAAATCGGAACCCAAGATTTTAAACTCACTAGATTTAAAAACTCAAGGCATTGAGTCTCCAATTTTATTTGTTGGCTACCATTGAAATGAAAGTATTGGAATATTAATTTCGTCTTTACTGATCAAAAAATTTTTAATTTCATCTTTCCGGAAAGAGTAGATCATGAAACAGACTTAAGTAACCAAAGAAAGAGAGAAGTTTATACCTTGGACTCAATTTTGAAAGCTTAAGCCTCTAGTGCATATTGTCTTGAATTTCCAATCACGTGGCTGGTTATTGAAAGTCGTCTGAAGACCTGCATTTTGTCCAAAAGGAGACTTACCAGAGAGAGAGAGAGAGAGAGAGAGAGAGAGAGAGAGAGAGAAGAAGAAGAAGAAGAAGAAGAAGAAGAAGAAGAAATCACGAATACAAGCAATTGGGGGAGATAATACCAGACATTGTAGTAGATAGATAGATTGCGGTAATTCTTGGTGCCGCTCTCCATATTGATTGCTTCCTGTGAGGGAAAACTTGGCAGGTTGCTGCAATGATAGAGGTACAAAGTTTGAAGCGCTGAATCGTTGCCCAACCACTCAGGCAGAGCTTTCAACCCTTTGAAAGAGCGAATTTTCAACTCTCTCAAGGAAGTGAGGTGCTGAAGTTGGTCAGGCAGATGCTTGAGCTTTTCCCAGCCCAATAAACTTAGAGACTCTAGGGAGATGAAGGGGAATTCTTCGTTAGCTGTTGTTGCAGTAGCATTTCTAGCTGAGAAGGGCCAGGGGAAATAATCAAGCTCCCCTGAGAAGCCCCCTATCACCAGTTTTTTTAGGCTGGTAAGGCAGATCAGCCCCTTCTCCCAATAAATTTGCCATCTTGGACACCTTTCTATTCTCAGATTCTTAAGGGATGAGAGGGTCTGCAATTCATCTGGATGCGCCATTTCTAAATTGCGACATTCCTTAATCTCTAATGTTACAAGGGTTTGTTGTAGTAGACCTTTTGGCAAACATCTCAATTTGACGCACCTTCGAATCGAAAGCCATTGAAGAGACCTCAGGCCGTCGAATGCTGCTTCTTTATCCTCAATTATAGAATCCAGATTAGAGCAATTGGATAGCTCTAACCTCTCAAGAGACGATAGGCCCAACAGCTGATTTGGCAAATAACACAGCTTATTGAATCCTGATATCTCCATAATCCTTAGGGCTTTGCAGCTTTTTTCGAGCAATTGTGCCATGAGAAGAGAAATATTTGTTGAATCAAGTATCCCTACAGCCAAGCGAGGTTTGTAGAAATCCCGCCATTTTCCAGAAGAGTCCATACTCTCCCAACTAACAGTTAAAGTTTTAATGGATAGCAAATCGCCTGCAATCGTTATCAATCGAGGGCAGTTCCAGATACGCAAAAGCTGAAGACAAGGAAAGAACAACGTATTAGGGGGCAATGATGATATGTTTGACCATTCTTCTAGTTGAGGCATATTTTTAAGAGAGACAGTTCTCAATGCCGGAAATACTACTGCTGGTGGTGCAGCTCCAGTACTACTACTACTACCACCACAGACATTTATTTCATTCAATCCGTAGAAGTCGGGACCAATATGCTTCAGATTACTCCAGCCATCCAATTCAACAACTTCAAGATGAGGAAGGTGCCCGAGTCTTGGGACTTGTTCACAATTGAAGCAGCTCCTTAATTCAATCCTAACCAAATTATTTAGAAGCTGGCCATCTCCACTCATCCATGATGCAAGTCCTCGTCCCCCGAAATTCTCGAGTAATAAATGCTTCACATTCCCATCAGGTTTGAGTCCTTGCAACACATCCTCATGGTTCACGCCAGATTTACTGAAGTCCCCATCCCAATGTAATCCCAACTTGGTAATCCCTGATTTCTCTTGCATTTTACATTTTTCTGCATCTTCCTTGCCTTTTACGTGCTGGAGACCGTGAATATGAAATCTACCTCTTAATTTGCTTAAACTTCCGAGCTCTTCAATGTTGTTGTCCTTGTTCTCTCCAACCATAAATAATGGTAGTGTTTGCAAAGAAGTCAAATGCCCTATCATCTTCGGCATCGATTTCAAGGGGGGCAGTCTCAATGTCTGCAAATTGTAGAAGCTAGTGACATAATCTGGCACCTTTTCAATTGAAGTGCTTGAGAGGTCGAGGTACCTCAAATGTTTTAGCTTGCACATTGAACTTGGCAACTCTTTGACATCTTGCATCTTCAAAGTTAGGGCACGAATATATTTGACATCTTTAAAGTTCTTGGGAAGATGTCCAGTTAAAGATAGTGTCCTCAATTTTTTACCATCTTTCAAATTCTCAAAGCCTTCTCCTTTTTCAAGATGCAATGTCAGATGTTGAATCTCGGAATGGTCCTTCAGCTCACTAGCCTTCAAAGTCAAACAATTACCCTCTGAGACATTCATTGCAAGATCATGCACAAGATCATGCATCTTGCAGGTTTCAATATCATTGGTCCCATCCAATTTCACGGCTTCCAATAATGAATTCCACAACAAAATATTGAAATATTCATTACCTACATCTTCCATTTCCGAGTTGCCTCCTGGAGAACAATTAAGATATCCTAGACCCATCCATAGCCAAATCAGCTCATCCTTTCGAATTTCGAAGCCCTTTGGAAAAAAAGAGCAGAATGCAAAACACTGTTTCAAGCATGGGAACGGTAAATGATCATAACTCAGCCTCAATACAGGAAGAATCCCATCTTCTTTTGCAAGTGATTTCCAAATTTCATTCTTCTCAATCAACTCCCATTCACTTTCATGTTGCTTAGAGTACAATAAACGTCCTAAAGAGTTTATTGCTAATGGTACACCCTTACACTGTGCTACCATTCTTCTGCCAATATCCTTGAAAGTTTGATTTTCCCTTGGTCCGCCATTAGCAAAAGTTATTTTCCTAAACATGTTCCAACTTTCTTCATACGATAGCTCACTCAAGCGATGAGTGAGAGATGGAGACGGTTGCATGGTTGATACTACCTCCGTACTACGGGCTGTGACTATAATTTTGCTTCCCTTGCAACCACCAATTTTTTGCAAACAATTCCACATTGATACCCATTTGTTTGCACTTGTGTTCCAAACATCATCCAGTACAAGGAGATATTTCTTCCCATTTAGTTCCTTACCAAGTTCCCTCACTATTCCTTCAATGTTTATTATGTCTGATTTACTATGTCCAGTCAGAGATTGCATCATCTCATCCAGTAGCCTTCGATCACTGAAATCATCAGATACACAAATCCACATTTTCTTATCAAAATAACTCACCACCTCCTTGTCTTCGTAGAGGTGCTGAGCGAGTGTTGTCTTCCCAACCCCAGCCATCCCTACAATGGCAACCACGGATAAATCATCGTCTGCAGCGGAGCCAAGTAACACGTCTCTCACGCTAGAGACATCACCATGTCTCCCCACAACTGTTGAATCATCCATATAGGGATGAGTACTCGGCCTAGTGAATTTACTAGGCCGACCAAAATTATTAGCATCTATGGGCTGATTTGCCTGACTAAGGCCGATATCATTTGCATCTTTGCAGATGCTGTCTAGCATTGAGTTGACGTTCTTGACCTCATTGGCAATCTTGGAACGAAATAACAACGGATTTGAGGGCGAAAAGAATTTGCGTACCTTGTCCCTCTTTCGCACCTCCAACTCGTTTCGAAGAGATTCGTAAGCGATCCGATCAAGAACGTTCTCGGCCTCGCAAGTTGCAAGCCTGAGATTCTTCAGCCACAGTTTCATGGATTCTGATTCTATCTTTCTTGGGCTATTTTCGGCGTCGCGCAGGAGAGCTTGAATCGTGGTTAACTTACGGTGGAGGGATCTGAGGTGTTCCTGGAAATCAAACACCACCCTGTTGATTGGTTCAGTTGCTAGTGGAATCAAGGTAGTCAGGACTGCCTGAGCAGCAGCAATCAGAGCTTCAGCCATCCTTCTTCTCCTTCTTCTTTTTCTTCTTTCTTGATTTTGAAAAAACAAAAAAGAACAGAATTTTGTGGGATCGCTCAAGCCTCAGAGAGTTGCAGAGGTTGGAAACAATGTATAGAGCTCTGTGTGTGTGTGTGTGTGAGAGAGAGAGAGAGAGAGAGAGAGAGAGGGGAAACAATAGAACCTCGTTGTGCCAAGACAATCTTTTGGTCGTGTGGTTATACTGCCTTGGGGAGTAATTATTCAGTAGCCCGGATTATGGTACTCCGAACTATATTTTACAATTATATATACATTTTATGGGGTTCATGTATGAAGTGATAGACTCCTTGAAAATGAGTAGTTGAAAAGTGGTAGAGAGTATCACGTGGCAGTAGCAGTACTCCGGAGTATTATATAATTTCACCAAAGAAGAGGGAAAATTGAAAAAATCTAGAAATATGAATAGTATAATTTTTCTCTCATCTTCCTTCCAATTTTCTCATATTTTTATCTCTCTTCTTTTCTCTTACTTTCCTCAACTTCCAAACAAAGCAAGAGCATCTCTAACCCATCCCCAAAATAGAAAATAGATGTGACATAAGAAATTTTTTTATAATTTATTTTCTCTTTTCTCTACTTTTTGTACTCTTTGGTAGAATCTAGGAAAAAACCATTGTCCTTTTTTTAAGAGACCACACTTTTAAGATTCTTTCAAAAAATATAAAAAGTCAAAAAAAGAGGAATAAATTACAAAATCTCCTCGCAATATGCCATATTCATTCTCCATTTTGAAATTTTGGATATGGATCGTATTGAGGGAAAATTATGTAATTTATCCTTTATTTTCTTCACTTTTTATATTTTTTAAGAGAATTTTGGAGAGACTCATCGTCTTTTTTAGAGATTTGATATTCAATATGGGAGTGTGGTTTCCATATTTGAACACTCAAAAGTAAATTTGAACATTAAATCTCTAAAAAAGGCGATAGATCCCTCCAAAATACTCCAAAAAGTACCAAAATATAAAAAAATAAGAAAGAATAAATTAAATAATTTTTTCTCAACATGTTCTATCTATTCTCTTATTTGTATATTGGGAGACGGGTTGGAGATAGAGATACTAGGGGTAAGCAAAATATCCGTCAAACCGTGAATTCAGTCCAAATCAATCCAAACCGAAAGATTTGGTTCGGTTTTTTAGTAGTATGGTTTGGTCATGATTTAAAAAAATTAGAAACCGCATTATATGGTTTGGTTTGTGGATTCATGTTCACGGTTATGGTTCCAAACCGATCCGAACCGTATAATATATATATATATATATATATATAATATGTATAGTTATATATATTTTAATTATGATTTACCAAATAAATATGGGAGCCTACTTTCCTAATTTATTGATCCTATTATATCCACCAATATTTAGTTTCCAATTCCAATTCCTATAATTCTTCTACTACCATTATCAAGACTAATTACCCTAACTTTCTATATAAGAAAACCTATCCCTATTCTATACAAACCTAATGTACTAACATAGCATCCATCTCTTTGCCATTTTATTCGGTTAAACTATTTTAAGATGTTTAATAAGTGGTATTCTTAGTTGGTTCATTAGTGACTTACCGGTATTTCGTTTTATTTGTTTGAGGCAATTATTGGTATTCTACTCTTAAGTTAGTTGGTTGATGTTAGTTTGTTTTAAGAATTTGAATGAAATTGATTTTAATATAAGTTTTTTTTTAATTTAACGTCGTAATTTTAAGTACTTCAAATATTTTTTTTGGAGATAATAGCTTAGTTCAAAGCAAACCGTGGTTAAAACCGAAACCGAACCGTAGTCTAATGGATTGGATTGGTTTGATTTTATGCGTTTTGTAGGTTGGTTTGGTTCTCAAAATTTATAATCCGTAGGTATTGATTTGGTTCTTGATTTACTATAAAACCGAACCAAACCAGACCATGCTCACCCCTAGGAGATACTGCATGAAGAGGGGAATAAAATTTCGGGTAAATATTTCCAACACCCCCATGTTACTCTTGATACCCGTGTTTTCTCCCTCTCCCATCTGACCACCTCCACAGTGTTTATAGTATTTTTTTCATCTTTGTTCATTGTTTCGTTTTTTGAATTATTTGTCCATCATAACAAGGGGAATCAAAAGTGTAAAAATATGAACCAAACTTCAAAAAAAGGAATTCAAGAGGTAAAAATCATCTACAAAATTCCTTCTATTTGGACTATTTTTTAGCAATTTTTTTTTTATAGCTTTTGGTCATATTTATGTTTTATTTCTTACATTCCTTTTGTCGCGTTACACGAGTAATTCAAAATTTGACTCAAAACTTGCAAAAGTAACCAAAAATTCAATAGAGAAAATGTAATAAAATTATGATCAAAATTTAAAAAAAAATTCCGATTTCCATTCCTAAATGTATTGTTGAATTATTTTTTACAATCTTTTTTGATTTTATTGATTTTGCCTTAGATCATTATATTTTGTGGTTTAGTTGAAGAGAATTCAACAGACTTCATTTTTCCTTTTTTCTTTTTGTCAGTCACCACATTGAAAAATCCCATGCATGATTAATTTTGGGGATCTCATGCCTAACTAAATCAGCATTTTCCATTTTCCATTGTGAGATTTTTTTTTCCAGTCTAGTGTCAATTTTTTAGACTAAGCAATTTGTCTTGATTAGAAGAATCTAAAAGGTAAACAACTAATTTCAAAGCCTAAAAGAATTTACAAAAATCAAACCTATTGCAATGTTGAAGGAATATGTTAGTGTCCATGAAAACTCTCCATAAAAGTGTCTATGAACGGTCCATATTCACTCAAAAACTTGCTCCTTCGCTTCATGAGGTCTAGAGCTATGGTGACTCGATAAGCGTGATGACTGAAAACTGAAACTACTCCGTAATTCCTTTGCCGCCTCCTCTTGACTCTACCTTTGTTTCTCGGACAAAAGTCTTTAACATCTGGAAATCCCCCACTTGCGCTGCCCTGCTTCCTTCAACCTTCATTGTGAAAAGGCAAAAAGGTATATTCCATAAATAATTGGAGTTGTAGCTGGAAACCAAAAACTTTACTTTTCTACTTTCCATCCCACTTTTTACCTCATTATACACATTGATGGCTAAGATTTTGCAACAAAAAAAAAAACTCTAAAACCACACGCAAACACTTTGCACACACGCACACAGGGTGTAGACTCCACACATACTGCACCTCCATTGCGTATGGAGTCTTGTGTCCACATATATCATGCGAGAGAGTGTGCAACCTAGGATTACTTTCCTGCTGAAATAGGGAATGGTAAATGTCAGCAAAATGTTTATGTGAAAAAGAAATTTGTCCCCAACTTATATAGTCTCTCACTGCTAGATTTTTTTTCTTATTTTTTATTATATACTAGTCATAAATCTTTTATTTTTTTTCAAGAAAGGAGACCCAAAAAAGTATCCTAAAACTAAATTCAATGGGCCAAAGTGAAAGAATATAAATGATGATGTGAAATTAAGAAAAAAAAAACTCCATATTAATTCTAACCCTAAAATAATTTAACCTAAAAAGTTAAGAAAATTTAATTATAATGTCACTCCTCAAATTTATAATGCCACCCTAAAAAAGGAGTGCGGTTATGAATTTGGGAAATCCATATAGGGATCTAGTAAGCGACATTATAAATTTGGAGAGTAACATTATCTTTGTGCATACCGATGCTCTGGACTATCAATGAAGGAAGCATGACAATGTGCACATAAAAATTGAAGTGGGTCTCTAGGCCTACCCTCTCTGATGCCATTTGGCTTTAATTTGGGAGTATGGTTCCGCAGCAAAACACGTATAGGGGGGCTAGTATTTAAATGGTATTCTAAGATCAACCACTTTTTACATATTGCTAAGAGTTAGGTCTGTCTCCAATCCTCCCCGCTCATACCTCCAATGATTGGATGCTACATGGGTTCTTCTAGTGTTGTCGTTGTTGGAGTAGTATTATCGATATCCAAAATTAAAATTAGTCTTTTTTCACTCAATGTGCAAATAAAAAATATCATTTACTATAGTTTTTATTATGTTATTTTAATTTTTTCTGGAGCCGATGATTATTAATATTGTAATGCATCTTTTTATTTTTTTAATACATATTATGCCACTGCTGGAATAAAATCCTGGTTCTGTCTACGTGGAGTGGTCACACAAGATATTGATCTACAAGAGGACTTTTACGTAGCCGTAGGGAACATCAATAACTTTACCCTTTAGATGATGAGATGGTAGTTTAGTATTAGTTTAAATCTCTCTCTCATCAACCATCCATTCCTCTCTAAACCCTCCAAGTCATCCTCATCGCAGCCGGCGCCTTGGTCGTGATGATCATGCTCTTCACCGCATGCGCCCCCTGCAGGAAAAATCGCGGCAAAATCCCGATCACTCCGCCCCCGGCCGCAACGCTGTCCTCCACGTTCGACCCGAAGCAGGTCTCCATGGCAGAGCTCGAGAAGGCGACCCACAACTTCTCCCCCGACCTCATCATCGGCAAAGGCAGCTTCGGTTCGGTCTACAAGGCCTGCCTCCCCTACGCCGGCGGCAGCACCGTCGCCGTTAAAAAGCTCAACCCGGACGCCATCCCCGGCTTCGGCGAGTTTCGGGCCGAGATGGAAACCCTGAGCAAGCTACTCCACCCAAACATCGTCACCCTACTCGGTTCCTGCTCGACAGAGTCCGACCGGGTTCTTGTTTACGAGTACGCCGAGAACGGCAGCCTCGACCAGTGGCTGCCGCTCGACACCCCGTTCAAGACGCCCAGGTCGAGGCTGTCTTCGTGTTGGAAGACCAGGTCGTCGAGGCGGCCTCTGTCTTGGGAGACCCGAATCAAGATTGTCCAAGGCGTAGCCAGCGGTTTAGCTTACATGCACAATTTGGAAACACCCATTATCCACAGGAACATCAAGGCCAGCAAGGTCTTGTTGGATAAAGATTTTAAGCCACACATTGCTGATTTCGGTTTCGCCAGGAAAATCGATGGCTCGCTTTCCTACGTGTCCACCCGGGTCGCCGGGACCGGGACGATGGGGTACATGCCGCCCGAGTACATGGAGGGAGCCAGCATGGCGACTGCCATGGGAGACGTCTACAGTTTCGGGATACTTATGCTGCAGATCTCGACAGGGATTCGGCCAGATAAACTGTTTAGGGAGGAGAGCAATGGGAAAGGAGTGAGGTTTCTTGAATGGGCCAGAGAAAAGTGGGATAAAAAACTACACATGGAAATTCTTGATGCTAATATCTCTCGGGCAGGGCTGGAGGAATCCGGGGTTGTCGAGTTTCTCCGGATTGCTTTCTTGTGTGCTAGCTACTCGTCCACGGATAGGCCGCCTATGAGTGAGGTGGTGGAGTTGTTAAATCAGATTCCGACTTGAAATCGCAGTTTTGGCTGCGGAACTTGGTAGGATTCGTGAAAAAAGAAACATGAAAGTGTTCATGAGAGAAATTGGATGGCTTGGATTGGCACTCAGTGTCCATGAGAGAGATTGGACAGCTCGGATTGGCCCTCAGTGTTCATTCCCTCCCATGGACACTTTCATGTTTCCGTGTCATGTATCCTAACATTTCGGTTTAGCTGCTTCTCGCCAGTGTGTCATCGATCTTGTTGCTTGATAAGGCTTATATAGATAGGTTGGATCTCTAGATTGTTTAATTTATCAGATTATTTGAGATAATATTTGTGGGAAGAATGATTAGTCGTTATTATCTTACTAGATGCGGGACACTGGCGATGCGTGTGCAAATTGATTTTTGTGAAATACCATATGGGAAGCGATGCTTGTGCAAATTGATTTTTGTGTAATACTATATGGGAAAAAGTTTTTTCTCTCTCAGTTCTCAAATCCACCTGTTGGCATTTTTCTTTTCTTTTTTTCCCTCCTTAATACGATCTTCTGTTTAGCATCCATGGTACGCGCGATATGTGTGCAAATTAGTTGGATGCATCTATTGATGTGTATCATGTGTTTTATGCAGAATGCAAAACACATACTTTCATTGAAAAATAGGAAAACCAAAAAATATAGGAAGCAAATCAAAAAAAAAAAATTTGAATCCACAAACCATATCTTCTTCTTTCCTAGAATACCTCTATCGTTCTCCAAAGTGGAGATGAAATCAACCATACAATTGAGACAGTAATTGAATCGTGGGGTATGAGGCAATTGAGTCAGTTGATTATACGAACAAGAGGATTCAAAATTCTCTTTCATTTCAAAGACAGGCGCCTCATATTTGCTAGGAGATTGTCTGCCTTTAACAATGAATAAAAAATAGTGTACGGTTGTATAGATCTTGATCAAACCTATATATGTCAAATCTCGTGATCGTACAAAACTCCTCCAAAATGCAATATACAAATTAACAGGAGAAAATCACTTTGTGCAGATGAAGCTAAATCTTGTTTCCATAAGTAACAAGATGCGCCGTATATATAAATATACGTATCTAGAAAATCTTATGACTACTTGTATTTAAATTTCCATTTTATCTTCACCGGTTTACTAAATCGACAACCTATACTTCAACTAAAGGCACACGGAAACCAAGCATTCAACAACAGAGAAAACTGAGGAAATGCACATGAACGCTTTGGCGATTAAGAGAGCAGGTTGAACGCTTTGGCGCCGTGAGCAACCTTGACAGACATCGTCTAAAGTCGCATCTACCAAACCCCATGCTTGAACCGCGAACCTTCTCTTTGCCTTCGCAACTGCTTGGAAAACTTGTGCAATTATGACTTCTTGTTTTGGCAGCTCAAACTTTTGGGTTCCAGCTAGATAAATGGTACATCTTGTTAGCGTTCCGGGATAGATTATTCACCAAGCTCTCAACTTCTTTGTGATTCGAGGATGTCGTCATTGTAAACACATAAGAACCTCCGTATCTAGCCTTCAGCTGTCTTTGAAAAGTTTTTTTTTCTTTGTATTATCGTAACATGTTAAACAAAAATGCACGAGGCAATTCATGCTGCTTAGTGGCTAGTGCTTACTAACTAACTGGCTTAGTAGAAACTGCACTTCAGCAACAGGAAATTCACATTTTCCGGCAGTGAGAACAACAGGAAAGGTAGGAGGCTACTGGCTCCATGATACGAAACTCGTCCTATTGTCGTTGAGGATATAAGTTCAAATCTAAGGAAAACCACTTTGTGCAGATGAAGCTGAAGGTTAGCTTACCACCCAATCTGTTGGAAAAATATGCTTACTATTTGTGATAAAACCAATAATATGAGTGCAATAAAATCGGAACTCAAAACCTGAAAATTGATGGAAACAAATTGGTGATCAAGGCGAGTGTTTGTGTGTGACACTCTGTACTTAAGACAGATTTCGCCCCTGCTACGGTGCTCACGGTTTGCATTGGACGACTGTCTCCCAGCACTACTTGATCGGAATCCCCCCAAAGCAGCACTTCAATTGGAGGGCCGAACGAACCATCTTGTGTTTGTAACTCTCTCATATGAATGGACTTGAATGAAGGAAAAATCAATAAAAAATCTCTTGAAAATAAATGAGGGCATTGATATTTATAGGCAAAATTAACAGGTAACTCTACAAAAAGTCACCAAAGGAAGAGGCCCATCTGTTTGTAAAGGACGCGTCCGTCCACGGCGAACAATTGCCAATGAAAAGATGCAACTCCGAAATAAATCAATTTTCATTCACACTTAAAAATAGAATATTATATCCTATAATATTTTCCAACAATCCCCCACATGAATGAAATTGACTCGATAACCAATGCAAAACAATGCAAACAATAGAGAGAGTACAAGTGAAAATTTCCTGCATAGGATAGGTAGCTTTTGGCTTTGAACCTTCCATTGTGAAAGACTATCGGATTTACTTGCTAACCAGTGGACGCGATGCCTTGAACTGTTCAGCGTTTTGTGTAAACCAAGACAATAGAATTCACACAGAATCTTTCCAAACACAGTTGGTTCTTACGGTTGTGCCCATTTTGGCCCTGGAACACCGACTGGTTTCAGATAGTGCTTTAGAGAATTCAGCCTTAGAAAATTCTCACAGAAGCGGCCCCTTCACACTCACATAGGTGATCTCTTATTAAGGGTATCCTGCTATACCCCACTTGGATTTACCAAGGTATAAGAATCATTAAAAGTTAAACTTAACCTAAAACGCTGCATGCTTCATTGTTTTACCATAGGAATAAGTTGGAGAGATATCTCCTCAGTGATACTCTAAAGTCTCATACAACTCGGTTGTCCCGTTGAACCTAGATCTTGGGATCTCCAGTCAGCTAGGTTGGGTTGTCGTTATAGAGACTTTTAATTAATAGGCTTTAATCTCATTCCCCTCGATGATCATTTGTTCTCTAGTCAAAACTCCAAAACGGATCCGTAACAAATTTTTTTGACATTTCATTCTCAAGTGAGAACAAATGTTTAACAGTTCGATGTCTTTAATATCGAAACTTACTGTTACACATGATCTTCTATGTCTTTCTAACAACTGATGGCCATCACATTATAACTCTGGCATAGAATTGGACCCCTGTTGGAACATCCTCTAAGAGATGGCACAACCATTTATTTATTAGCCTCTTTGTCTAATACAATGAGTTGATCAGACTCCATCGTAGACCTTGCTATACACACATAAGGATTTCCAAATCATTGTTGCACTCCAATTGTATAATTAAATCCACCTTTAGATTCTAAAACTTTAAATTGGATACTCATATCACCATACTTTATTTTTTAAGTATAGTTGAACATCTCCCATAGTGCAACATGTAAATATTGAGAAAATTATAAATATTGTTTCCCCCACAATTCTGAAATTAATTCAGAATTCAACAAAATAATTTCCGTAGTTTATGACGTGACACAAACAATGCCTAAACTTCTCTTCCATCTCTCGTGCATGTTCCAAGACACAGGAGCAAGAAACAACCCCCATATTGAGCGCCTCACCCAATATTGAGTAACTCTATACTCAAATTGAGATGATTTTATACTAACTGCACCTTTCATTCTAAGTATCTTTGCCGATTCAATAGATACCCTCCATAGAATATAAACCAATTTCACTTTATTTAAAAAAGTATCGTGTGGGTGTAGTTGTTTGATAACTATATCAAACTCTCACGATTGTGGAAAACTTAAAAATCCAAATCTTTCCATGCAAAATCAAACGTAGTTACCCAATCCGTTAGGTCTATTGAAATTGAATTTCAAAAAATCCAAAACATGAATTTACACGTTTAGCTTTTTCAATAGATTTGGCCCGAGTGACTTCTCAAAAAGTCAAAAAAAAAAAAAAAATATATATATATATATATATATATATATATATATATATAGTGACTTATTCACCAATAGTCGCGTGACTAATTCACCAAGGGTCACGTCTCTTGGTATAAATGCAACGATCACATTTCTTAGTTCGAATATAAGAGTCACATCTTTTGACATAAACTCAAAAGGTCACACCTTTTGGTTTCACCCCAAGGGTCACACATTTTCACACATAAGCAAAACAAGGTGACAGCTTAAAGAGACACACCTCTTCAAAGCCTTACTAGATGCAACAAATTAAGTCTTCCAATAGGAACTCACCAGGCCTCACGAGCCTATGTCAAACATGTCCTCACAGTAAAATATTCATTGCCTCAAAGAAGCCTTTCGATTAAAGATGCAACCGTTTGGGCTACAAGGACCGTTGCAACTCTTCGCCAGCAAATCAGTTTTAGTATGAATTCTTTTCTTAATAAAAACACATAAAAAGAATCAGTTCATCTCACCCATGAAAGTGTCTAAGTCGAAAGTCGATCGCAAACTGCCAAGGGAGGAAAAAGAATGACAATATGAAAGGTTATGCCTGTTCAAAATTTCCATCCATCACCGTTGCCGTCTACAACGGTTGGAAGTTTCTTGAACACCCATACTCCAAGGGTTAAGCCGTTTGCCAATAGAATATACTGTTCCCAACAGTCCATAATAATCAGTCACAACCTTTTAATTTAACAAGCATGTGTCTCTTGCAATAGTTAATTTATGCAAACATGTTGTGAATAATCTATGCATAAGTACATCATATCCATATAGCATCACACATTAGGCAATTTAGACGACAACTAATATACTAATTGCAACGAGACAGCCGTTCGAAGAAATTAAACAATCTGGCCATGGTTCATAACTCCATGGTCTCATGTCATCAGTGCATAAAATAAACCATCAACATTCTTAGTTTTTGTAGGAGTAACATAAAACTAAGACTTCATTGCATCACATTCTAATTATGCCGTGAACGATGCGTGAAATCAAACACAAGCATGTAATTCCATTTGACATGAAGACTTATAACGTGTTCAGATTATCACCAAACCCCTATATCAAGTCCTGTCATGTATCAGTTCTCCAAATCATAATGTACACAAAAAGTAAACCGAAATCTGTCTTAAAATTGTTGGAAAAATATGTGTACTATTTGTGATAAAACCAATAATATGAGTGCAATAAAATCGGAACTCAAAACCTGGAAATTGATGGAAACAAATTGGTGATCAAGGCGAGTGTTTGTGTGTGACACTTTGTACTTAAGAAAGATTTCGCCCCCGTTACGGTGCTCACGGATTGCATTGGACGACTGTCTCCCAGCACTACTTGATCGGAATTCCCCCAAAGGAGCACTTCAATTGGAGGGCCTAACGAACCATAATGTGTTTGTAACTCTCTCATATGAATAGACTTGACTGAAGGAAAAATCAATCAAAAATCTCTTGAAAATAAATGAAGGCATTGATATTTATAGGCAAATTAACAGGTAACTCTACGAAAAGTCACCAAAGGAAGAGGCACATCTGTTTGTAAAGAACGTGTCCGTCCATGGCGAACAATTGCCAATGAAAAGATGCAACTCCAAAATAAATCAATTTTCATTCACACTTAAAATAGAATATTATATCCTATAATATATTCCAACACTCCAGGAAAGGGTAGAGGATATACTAATGCACGTCATGGGCAGTTGAACACAAGACCATACACGAGATGTATACGTCAAGCGTAATTGTGAATGTGAAGGAAAGCAATGCTAGGTGCCGCTTGCTTTCCTAATAGAGAGGGTGGAGAGAGGGGATGCGCAGAGAACCAGAAAACAATTCACTTTTGCAGTCTGAAACATCCTTAAAATTGAGAGTCATATGAGAGTCATATGACAGCTTGTTATCGATTTTGTATTGTTCCTGGACAAACATATTATATGCAACTATGCGAGCAAAAAGGGAGATCATTCCAAAAAAAAAAAAGCAGATATGATTTCAAGGATTTTGCTGAAGCTTTAGGTGCAGATACAGTATTGCAAATTTTCAAGCAGCTAGCAGGATCCATTACGACAAAGAGATTGATAGTCAATGAGTTAGTAATGTATGGCATATATTGTCAAAGTTGCCATCCACAAAAACTCCTAGTCGATCACAGAAATGCTCTGCCTCCTCCATTGAATGATTGAAAGCTTTTCGGAAAGGTTAATCAACGGGACTGCGAAGGAAAAAGGCAAGTGCAAAACTGTTACTACTTCTATTGGAAAATTGATGAGAGACATTACCTTTTTTTTTTGAACAGCTGATGAGAGACAGTACTGGTGAGAATGATTGCCCGATTATGTTCTGCTCGCTTGACGACATTCCATAAATTGTTTCTTGAAGCTGGATCCAGTCCAGTACTGGGCTTGTCTATATAAACTAAACTTTACAAGATCTTCAAGAATTAGACAATTATAAACATCTACGAGACTTGAGCACCAAAAAAAGGTAAAGACGTACTTTGGGATCCCCAATCAGTGAAATGGCGACGCCGAGCCTCCTTTTCATACCTCCACTATACTTCCCAGCCTTTTTTTCAGTGACGAGTCCATGAAATAGGTTCACACTCATAAGAGATTCTTCCACTGCCTTGAACAGCAAAAAAATTTCATTAATCTTGAAGTTGTTACAAAACTAATAGGAGCAAGAAAACAGCAAATAATCAAAGATCATCTGCCCAAACCGAGACCCAAGCCTACGGTTGGCAAGAAACCAATCAGACGACACCCAATTGGGGACGAAGCCCACCTGATAGGCCAAGGCCCAAACCCTAAATGAGTCTAAAAAACTCAGATCATTACAATTCAGCATAAAACGGGCAAAGCCCAGCCCAAAATGAGCCAAAGCCTGCCCAACACCACTGCATAGCCCTAATCACTACACAGATCAACCCTCGCCGCCGCCCAAACCAATCGCTGACACACCAACCTCAGGCAAAACAACCCACCACCAGATTCAGCCACCAAACAAGACCGGAACAAAAACCACCAAATGCTGAAGACAAAAACCTACAATGCCGTGAGCCACAAAACTCCCAGACCAAGACCGCCATGAACCGCATTTCGATCCTCCTATGAAATGGACATTCTTTATGGGATGGATGTAGATATAATTTTTCACTCTCTTCGTCGCACAAAAATTGTACATTTCTACTATTCGCATCTCTGACAGAATGGTTATATTTTGTAACTCATAATAGCTTTTATAGTGACAAAAAAATTATAAAAAATCTATCAAATAAGATCTATTTTTGGGTATGAAATATACTATAAATTAGATCGTATAGAAAAATTTATGAGAGAAGTGAATAGTAAAAAAAATATTTATGGCACGAAGGGAGTATTATTACTTTTGAAATGTTCTTAGATTTATTGATCTAAACGTAAAATGATGTCCTCTGAACGCAGAACTTAAACTAGATGCATGTTTCAACCCCATCAGCTTCAATAAGTAGGCCTTATAAAATCACGAAACAAAATCTAGGCATGGAAAAACCTGTGACAGGCTCTGCTACTGATATGAAATCTTCTGTAGGCACAATAAGACATTAGCTCAGTTGAAAAGGTATGCATTATATCGTTCAAGGGTATAAGCTTCATTAGTTAAAATGAAAAAAAAAAAAAAACTGAAACCATCAGATAATCACTGATAAGTAATTAAAAACTGAAAACATGTCATTTCATCAAATCCCATACATGAGTTCATAATCTCATACCTCTAGCTCCACAGTATCCTCTCCATTAGTGCCTCATAAAAATTCCTCATTGAACGCACTGGAA
This sequence comes from Rhododendron mucronatum var. ripense, assembly GCA_019656295.1. Taxonomy (NCBI): domain Eukaryota; kingdom Viridiplantae; phylum Streptophyta; class Magnoliopsida; order Ericales; family Ericaceae; genus Rhododendron; species Rhododendron mucronatum. The sequence continues at coordinate 89,580 of BPLT01000215.1, forward strand.
TTGTTTTATTACCTTGGAACAACTTGAAGTGGTCTCTCTTAATTTTTCTGCACTTTGATTAAGATGGCAGAGATCTGCTAGCCTGCTTAAGGCACAAAGACTGTAATAAATGTAAAAAAGGAAAAAGAATACTTCATGATACATCTCTATGGTGACAATTTAACAACCACAAACGTTTAATGAAAGTACACCTTAATTTGCAATTGGTAGACATAGTAACTGATGCTCAAAGTCCGGCTGAGTTTTCCACTATGCAAGTATGTGCTTCCTTGAGTTAAGCTTTATGCTCGAATTTTGGGAGTATTCTGACCTATTAACTGATATAATCAGAACTGGAAAGAGGAAAGACTAACATGTTGTGAAAGTTCCAAATACAGCAACTTATGAATCACTGTTAAATCCACGCATCGCTATAACAGAAGAAATAAATGCTCATAATCGGTTGTTTATGATGCCATACGTGGAATTCTGGGAAGCTCAATGACAACAATTTTTCTTACATATAAAAAGCAGGTCTATAACAGATGAACATGTAAGAGAGAGAAGTCACGTTTACAAGATCCGAACTTGATTGGAGTGAGTCCAAGTTTATTGTGTTAAGTACTACCGAACAACAATGAATGAACAAATAGGGCTGAATAAGAAATTACTAAACGTCAGTAAACGATATAATGTACATGCTGAGACTCCAAATTCTCCTACTGATGCAGCTGTTTTGTACAATTCACTTGCTTAATGAATGAGAGACTGCGCATTGAAATCCGTCACCAAAATCTTCACATTGAGGCATTGAGCAGATTATAATCGCAAAACCTCTTTCTTCAATGGAGTTATTTCATGAGCAGTCACAACCAATAATCGTTAATTTCAAAGGGGGTGTCAGAAAAATGAGATGCGGAATTTGGAACCCCCTATTCAGACTTTTGGGCCATTCGCCTTTCTGATCATAATGGCTGGATGGGTAAGGTCAAAATAAATTGACCGGAAGTTCTACTCTGAAAACTGCAAAGTAAAGAAAAATGCAGAAATCGAAAACTTAGATGATTTGCTGGAGATTTTCCTTGCTTCATCTTCATGAAATAGAAATCCAGAGGGAACTGTTAAACTTGAGCGCACACACGTCTATTTACCTGAAAAGCCACAAATCTAATATATCATGCCAAGAAATTATGTTAGATAACACTGACTTTCGCAAATGCGAACCAACGATGACGCAGATAGAGACACTCAAACACAAGAACAATACAGGCAATCTTGATTTAAAACTGAAGTAAGAATGAAACCAAATAACACACACACACACACAGACCTAGCTCTAATACCATGTTAGATGTCTTGGAGGGTTTCAACCTAAAACCATTTGACAATAAGTGGAGTAAACTCTAGACCATAATGGAAGGGTACACCTGAATGCAAAGCCTATTTGCGGGACAAGGTACAGAAAGAACCACAATTGACCAGTGGATACGACTCTCAATATAAGATCTTAAAAGAGCTGTGACTGCGTGAAGTGTTGACAGAAACTGTAAGAAACTCCTACAAATAGTAATGTTAAATGCCTGCACACTAGTCTTAGATCAGAGTGGTCTCACCCAAGAACTTCAAAGTCGGAACCCAAGATTTTAAACTCACTAGTCACCAGATTTAAAAACTCAAGGCATCAAGTCTCCAAATTTATTTGTTGGCTACCATTGAAATGAAAGTATCGGACTATTAATTTCACCTTTGCTGATCAAAAAAATTTTAATTTCATCTTTCCAGAAAAAGTAGATCATGAAACAGACTTGAGTAACCAAAAAAAGAGAGAAGTTTATACCTTGGACTCAATTTTGAAAGCTTAAGCCTCTAGTGCATATTGTCTTGAATTTCCAATCACGTGGCTGGTTATTGAAAGTCGTCTGAAGACCTGCATTTTGTCCAAAAGGAGATTTACCGGAGAGAGAGAGAGAGAGAGAGAGAGAGAGAGAGAGAGAGAGAAGAAATCACGAAGACAAGCAAGTGGGAGCGATAATACCAGACATTGTAGTAGATAGATAGATTGCGGTAATTCTTGGCGCCCCTTTCCTTATTGATTGTTTCCTGTGAGGGAAAACTTGCCAGGTTGTGGCAATGATAGAGGTACAAAGTTTGGAGCGCTGAAACGTTGTCCAACCACTCAGGCAGAGCTTCCAACCCTTTGAAAGAGCGAATCTTCAACTCTTCCAAGGTAGTGAGGTGCTGAAGTTGGTCGGGCAGATGCTTGAGCTTTTTCCAGCCCAATAAACTTAGAGACTCTAGGGAGATGAAGGGGAATTCGTTGTTAGCTGCACTTCTAGCTGAGGAGGGCCATGGGAAATATTCAAGCTCCCCTGAGAAGCCCCCTATCACCAGTTTTTTAAGGCTAGTAAGGCAGAGCAGCCCCTCCTCCCAATAAATCTTCCATCTTGGACACCTTTCTATTCTCAGATTCTTAAGGGATGAGAGAGTTCGCAATTCATCTGGATGCGCCATTTCTAAATCCGGACATTCCTTAATCTCTAATGTTACAAGGGTTTGTTGTAGTAGCCCTTTTGGCAAACATCTCAACTTAACGCACTTCCAAATCCAAAGCCACTGAAGAGACCTTAGGCCGTTGAATGCTGCTTCTTTATTCTCAATTATAGAATCCAGATTAGAGCAATTGGATATCTCTAACCTCTCAAGAGATGATAGGTCCAATAGCTGGTTTGGCAAATAACACAGCTCTTTGAATCCTGATATCTTCAGAATACTTAGGGAATTGCAGCTTTTTTCGAGCAATTGTGCCATGAGAAGAGAAATATTTGTTGAATCAAGTACCCCTACGGCCAAGCAAGGTTTGTAGAAATCCCGCCATTTTCCAGAAGAGTCCAAACTCTCCCAACTAATAGTTAAAGTTCGAATGGATAACAAATCGCCTGCAATCGTTATCAATTGAGGGCAGTTCCAGATACGCAACAGCTCAAGACAAGGAAAGAACTCCAACGTACTAGGGGCAACGACGGGCAATGATGATATGTTTGACCATTCTTCTAGTTGAGGCATATTTTTAAGAGAGACTGTTCTCAATGCCGGAAATACTACTGCTGGTGGTGCAGCCCCAGTACTACTACTACCACTGCAGACAATTATTTCATTCAATCCGTAGAAGTCGGGACCAATACGCTTCAGATTACTCCAGCCATCCAATTCAACAACTTCAAGATGCGGAAGGTGCCCGAGTCTTGGCACTTGTTCACAATTGAAGCAGCTCCTTAATTCAATCCTAACCAAATTATTTAGAAGCTGGCCATCTCCACTCATCCATGATGCAAGTCTTCGTCCCCTGAAATTCTCGAGTAATAAAAGCTTCACATTCCTATCAGGTTTGAGTCCTTGCAACACAGGCTCATGGTTTACGTCAGATTTACCGAAGTCCCTATCCCAATGTAATCCCAGCTTGGTAATCCCTGACTTCTCTTGCATTTTACATTTTTCTGCTTCTTCCTTGCCTTTTACGTGCTGGAGACCGTAAATATGAAATCTACCTCTTAATTGGCTTAAACTTCCCAGCTCTTCAATGTTGTTGTCCTTGTCCTCTCCAACCATAAACAATGGGAGCGTCTGCAAAGAAGTCAAATGCCCTATCATCTTCGGCATCGATTTCCAATGGTCTTCTTTATTACTGATACAGAGATGTCTCAAGCTAACTAACTTGTGGAATTCTAGAACTTCTACTTCCTTCCAAAACAAGGGGGGCAGTCTCAATGTCTGCAAATTGTAGAAGCTAGTGACATAATTTGGCACCTTTGTAATTGAAGTGCTTGAGAGGTCGAGGTACCTCAAATGTTTTAGCTTGCGCATTGAACTTGGCAACTCTTTGACATCTTGCATCTTCAAAGTTAGGGCGCGAATATATTTGACATCTTTAAAGTCCTCGGGAAGATGTCCAGTTAAAGATAGTGTTCTCAATATTTTACCATCTTTTAAATTCTCAAAGCCTTCTCCTTCTTCAAGATGCAATGTCAGATGTTGAACCTCGGAATGGTCCTTCACCTCACTAGCCTTCAAAGTCAAACAACTACCCTTTGAGACAACCCGTGCAAGTTCATGCACAAGGTCATGCATCTTGCAGGTTTCAATATCATTGTTCTCATCCAATTTTACGTCTTGCAATAACGAATTCCGCAACAAAATATTGAAATATTCATTACCTACATCTTCCATTTTCAAGTTGCCTCCTGAAGAACAATTAAGATATCCTAGACCCATCCATAACCAAATCAGCTCATCCTTTCGAATTTCGAAGTCCTTTGGGAAAAAAGAACAGAATGCAAAACACTGTTTCAAGCATGGGGACGGTAAATGATTATAACTCAGCCTCAACACAGGAAGAATCCCTTCTTCTTTTGCAAGTGATCCCCACATTTCAGTCTTCTCGATCAACTCCCATTCACTTTGATGCTGCTTAGAGTACAATAAACCTCCTAAAGAGTTTATCGCTAACGGTACACCCTTACACTGTGCTACCATTCTTCTGCCAATATCCATCAAAGTTTGATTTTCTCTTGGTCCACCATTCGCAAAAGCTCTTTTCCTAAACATGTTCCAACTTTCTACAAATGATAGCTCACTCAAGCGATGAGTGAGAGATGGAGACGTTCGCATGGTTGATACCGCCTCCATACTACGGGCTGTGACCATAATTTTGCTTCCCTTGCAACCACCAATTTCTTGCAAACAATTCCACATACATACCCATGTGTCTGCACTTGTGTTCCAAACATCGTCCAGTACAAGGAGATATTTCTTCCCATTTAGTTCCTCACGAAGTCTTCTCACCATTCCTTCAATGTTTGGTGTATCTGATTTATGTCCAGTCAGAGATTGCATCATCTCATTCAGTAGCCTTTGAGCACCGAAATCATCAGATATCCAAATCCACATTTTCTGCTCAAAATAAGTCACCACCTCCTTGTCTTTGTAGAGTAGCTGAGCAAGGGTTGTCTTCCCAAGCCCAGCCATTCCTACAATGGCAACCACAGCTAAATGATCATCTTCTACACCGGAGCCGAGTAACATGTCTCTCACCCTAGAGACATCACCATTCCTCCCCACAACTGTTGAATCATCTATAAAGGGGTGAGTACGCCGAACAAAAATACTAGCATCTATGGGCTGATTTGCCTGACTAAGGCCAATATCATTTGCCTCTTTGCAGATTCTGTCTAGCAATGAGTTGACGTTCTTTACCTCATTGGCAATCTTGGGACGAAATAACAAGTGTGAAAAGAATCTGCTTACCTTGTCCCACTCTCGTACCTCCAACTCGCTTCGAAGCGATTCGTAAGCGATCCGATCAAGAACGTTCTCGGCCTCGCAAGTTGCAAGCCTGAGATTCTTCAGCCACAGTTTCATGGATTCTGATTCTATCTTTCTTGGGCTATTTTCGGCGTCGCGCAGGAAAGCTTGAATCGCGGTTAACCTACGGTGGAGGGATCTGAGATGTTCTTGGAAATCAAACACTACCCTGTTGATTGTTTCAGTCGCTAGTGGAATCAAGGTAGTCAGAACTGCCTGAGCAGCAGCGATCAGAGCTTCAGCCATCCTTCTTCTTCTTTTCTTCTTTCTTGATTTTGGAAAAACAAAAAAGAACAGAATTTTGTGGGATCGCTCAAGCCTCAGAGAGTTGCAGAGATTGGAAACAATGGATAGAGCTGTGTGAGAGAAAGAGACAGGGAAACAAGAGAACCTCGTTGTGCCAAGACAATCTTTTGGTTGTGTGGTTACACTGCCTTCAGGAGTAATTATTCAGTAGTCAGTACCGCTTCGTGGTACACTAGACCATTGTATAATTTCACTGAAAAGGGAAAAAATTGAAAAAATCTAGAAATATGAATAGTATAATTTCTCTCATTTTCCTTTCAATTTTCTCATATTTTTCTTTCCCTTCTTTTCTCTCATTTTTCTCAACTTCCAAACAAAGCAAGAGCATCACCAACCCTCCAATATAAAGAATAGATGTGACATATTGATATATTTTTTTGTAATTTATTTTCTCTTTTCTTCACTTTTTGTACTTTTTTGAAAGAATCTAAGAAAAAACATTGTCCCTTTTTTTAGAGACCACACTTTTAAAATTCTTTCAAAATGTATAAAAAGTGAAAAAAGATGAAAAAAATTACAAAATCTCCTCACAATATGCCAAATTCATTCTCCATTTTGAAATTTTGGATGTGGGTCATATTGAGGGAAAGTTATGTGTAGAGACCCGCAAAATTTGTATAATTTTATGAAATCATTTGGTGAGTAAAAGAATAGATTTTATTATTGAGGTTGTACGTATTTCTGTGTGGGTATACGAATATACGTATTCGGTTGTGTATCGGACTCTCGGAGAATAGTAAAATGTAAGTTTTGATGTTGTAGTGTTGCTTGGATGTATTGGTATCAAGTTGGGTTTGTTCCGGAGTTCGTCGAAAATTTTCACGTTTCTGTCCAGCCGGTACCGGTACTGCCTGTCGCCTAGTACCGGTACCTAGTGTCCAGAACTTGAACAAATGACTTTTTGAATGCTCCAGTACCGGTACTCGGAGTCGCCCAGTACCGGTACCCGTTGCGTTTTTCTGCAATTTTTAGCACGCTTTTTGGACTTCTATAAATATCCCCTTTTGTCATTTCTCATCCTAAAACCCACGGAACACACCTGGAAACGCCTCGTCTCACCTACCCAACTCCAATCTCACCCAAAACTCTCGATTTCAACCTCAAATCTCCAAGATCCAAGGGTTTTCTACTTCAAAATCTCAAGATTCTTGCATTTGGTGACCCAAGGGTGAGTTTTGTGTTCTTACTCTCACTCCTCGAAGTTCTATCACGTTTTTTTTTCTCTCTCTCTCTCCTCGATTATTTGTTGATCTTTGCTTATTATTCATGTCTTTGGGCTTTATTATTTGCTCTAGATCTTGTATCCAAACTTGAGTGAAACTTGTCTTTGAAGGATTCAAGCTTGTTACTCTTGGTAGACTTAGGGTTTTGCTCAAAATCCATCTAGGTAGGGATTTCTCTCTTCTTCTACATGTTTTGCGGTGATTATGTGTGAATTAGGTGTTTATGTGACAATTATGGCTTGAGGGTTGTATATTTTCTTTGAATGTAGTATTGTGAACTTGAGTGTTATGATTCATGAGTTAAATGTGACGTGTTTAGTTGTGTTTGGTCTTGTGAGGAATGAGTTTATGATATCGGTGATGTGTTGTGATGTTACGGTGGTCGTAGATGTGAAGTGATTGTGGAGTATATTGTGTCGCAAGGTGTGGAAACACAATTACGCAAGGGATGGAGTATATTGTGTCGCTAGGTGTGGGAACACAATTTCGTAAAGGGTGGAGATTCGTCGGAAGAAATGTAGGTTTGGCGTATGTGTAAATGTGTATGAGAACATTATGGTACTCGTACAGTGTGTTGACGTACATTCGATTAGATTTGGCATTTAATTTGGCTTGCTGTATTCATGCTTATCATCTCATAACATATAGATTTAGTAGAGAACTTCTTACTGGGCTAGTGTAGCTCAGCAAAATCCTTCTTTTCAAGTTCGAACGCAGGGAACCAGGGTGCATGTCTTAGTGTATTTGGAAGTGAAGATTTTTGGAAGCTAACTTGACTTAGTTACTCATCCATCTTTGTATTAGTTTACTTTTGGATAGAAATGGTATTATAACTAATTAGTTTGTTGATCTTTTGACAAAACATTGTAATATACTTAAGACTTGCACATGTATTTAAGTTAATTTGGGCTGTAGTGCCAAGGTTGTAATTTCATTAACTTAAGGACCCCTTTTTGTAATTAAGTAGGTGGAAAATCTCATTATGGGTATTATCTAATTTATACGTGGATTCTTTATTGAAATGATCTATACTTATATGTTTAAAATCGAGGGCGTGACATTATGTAATATATCCCTTATTTTCTTCACTTGTTATATTTTTTTTAGAGAATTTTGGAGATACTCATCGTCTTTCTTAGAGATTTGGTCTCCAAAATGGGAGTGTGGTTTCCATATTTGGAGACCCAAAAGTAAATTTGAACATCAAATCTCTAAAAAAGGCGATGGGTCTCTCCAAAAAGTACCAAAAAAATGAAAAAATAAAATGGAATAAATTTAAACAATTTTTTCTCAATATGTCACATCCATTCTCTTATTTGTAGCTTTGGAGACGGGTTGGAAACTTGGAAATGCTGCGTGAAGAGGGGAATAAAATTTCGGGTAAATATTTCCAACACCCCCAAGGTTTGTGACATTACTTTGCACCCCCTGGGTTTTTTTTTCCCTTACTAACAACGTTAAAGATTATTTCAAATTGACCATGTTACCCTTGATACCCGTGTTTTCTCCCTCTCCCACCTAACTACCTCTTCATTGTTTATATATCTTTTCGTCTTTGTTCATTGTTTCGTTTTTTGAATTATTTGTCCATCATAACAAGAGGAATCAAAAGTGTAACAAGATGAACTAAATTTTTTTTTTGATCCGCAAATGAACCAAAATTCAAAAAAAGAATTCAAGAGGTAAAAATCATCTACCAAATTCCTTCTATTTGGACTATTTTTTAGTAATTTTTTTATAGCTTTTAGTCATAATTATATATTTTTTCTTACATTCCTCTCGTTGCGTTGCATGAGTAATTCAAAATTTGCTTCAAAACTTGCAAAAGTAACCAAAATTCAATAGAGAAAAAGTAATAAAATTATGATCAAAATCTAAAAAAATTCCGATTTCCATTCCTAAATGTATTATTGAATTATTTTTTACAATATTTTTTGATTTTATTAATTTTGCCTCAGTTCATTATATTTTGTGGTTTAGTTGAAGGGAATTCAATAGACTTCAGTTTTCCCTTTTTCTTTTTGTCAGTCACCACATTGAAGAATTCCATGCATGATTTGTAACTGTTGAAAAATGTATGCATTATAATTTGTTGGAAAATTATATGTATTACTATTAATTATTTTGATGATTAAATTCAATGATATTTTTATTCGGCAAGTACAAAATAATCAAAACGTCCTTTCACGGACTAAATACTTTCGTGATATTAAAAATAGCATAAAGTATCTTGGATTCAATGATTAACATTTGCAAAAACTTATTGAGCTCAAATACATGCTTTAATTGTTTTAGTTAGATGAACTTTTGAGCTACAGGTTGACAAACCGGCTGACAGGCCGGCTGTCAAATCAGAGAGTGTGTCTACCGGAGGGCACCGGACGACCAACCGGACGACCGCCCGGTTGACCGGCCAAAGCAAATTTTGTCCAGTCGTGCAGATCCAAGTCTAAATCCAACGGCTCAAATTAAACTCCAACGGCAAAATTTGAAGTACAACGGCTAGAGAACAGGACCAGAGGCATAAAACACTTGAATTGATTATTGATTCATCACAAAAAAAAGCAAAAACACTTTCCAAGCAAAAAGATATTGCTCTTTTCTCTCCCAGATCCAAGAACAGCCCACTCACTCTCTTACACTGTCATATTCTATTGTTGTGAGAAAACTTTATTGTTGTGAGCTTTCATCTTCTCATTATTCTTCACAACTTGTAACCCTAAGTGAGTGATTGAGAGAGATCACTTGTAAATCTTAGAAGACCAAAATCAGGGCAGATTTTGGGTGTTTGTTTTTGAGAGTTTTTGGACAAAACTCTTGCGGTTGTGCTAGCTCCTCGAGAAAGCTAGAGGCATACGGTTTTTGTAAGCACCCGCAAGACTTACAAGTTGTAATCTTTTGAAGATTATTGGAACCTTCAAGTAATTGCTTGAGGAGAAGTGGAGTAGGCCGGACCGTGGACAAATCCGGACCGAACCACTATAAACGGGTTCTATCTCTCTACCTTTCATTCTATATTTGATTGCATATATTGTTAGAGATTATTTTTATTGGTGATTTTTACTAGCAAAACTATTCCCCCCCCCCCCAGGTTGCATTATTTAGGTAACAATTGGTATCAGAGCTTCGGCTCTTGTTTGTAGATTTAACCATCTAAGAGTTAAGATCGATGGCAACCACTAGTAATGTTTCTTGTATCGAAGGTCAATCGTCCAATAGACCTCCCTTGTTCACCGGAGAAAATTACTCTCATTGGAAAAATAGAATGATGATCTTTATTCAATCCACGGATTATGATCTATGGAAAATTATCAAAAATGGTCCCATTATTCCTACTAAGAAAGTTGGGGAAGAGACTATGCCTAAATTAGATAATGAGTGGAGTCCTTCGGAAAAAGGCTTCAATAGAAAAGAACTGGAAAAGGCTTCAATAGAAAAGAACTATAGAGCTATGAACCTTCTTTTTTGTGCTATTACTCCTAATGAATATGATTGTGTTTCCGCATATGAATCAGCTAAAGAAATATGGGATAAGTTAGAAATGTCACATGAAGAAGATAGTCAAGTTAAGGAGTCCAAAATTGATATTCTTGTTCATAGCTATGAGCTTTTCAAAATGACACCGGATGAATCTATATCTCAAATGTTTGCTAGATTTGCTAGTATTACTAATGGTTTAAAAGCTCTTGGAAAGATTTATAGTCAATCCGAAATGACAAGGAAGGTGCTCCGCTCCATGCCAACCAATTAGGACACTACCACCTCCATCATCCTACAATCCAAGGATTTCTCAACATACACGATGGACAAGCTCATGGGATCTCTCATGACGGAGGAAATGCATCACAACCTCAAGGATGAAAAAGAGAAGAAAGCTAAGAATCTTGCCTTCAAAAGTACAACAAGCAAATCAAAAAATAAGGAGGATTCAAGCAATGAAAGTGAGGATGATGAAATGGCGCTCATCACAAAAACCTTCAAGAAACTCCTCAAAAGAAAGCCATCAAGAAATGACAAGAAGGTCTCAAGGAAAGAAGGCGGCAAAGAAGAAGGTAGCAAAAATGATCAAATTATTTGCTACAAATGCAAAAAGCCCGGGCACATCAAATCCGAGTGTCCCAAAATCAAGAAGCATTCTATAAAGAAGGCAATGATGGCCGCTTGGGACAATAGTGATGATAGTAGCTCGGAAGAGGAGAATGAAGTCGCCAACTTGTGCCTCATGGCCATTGAGGACCAAGAGGTAGATCTTGACTCTACTTATTCTTTTAATGAATTACTTGTGGCCTATAAAGAGTTGAAAGTAGAATTTGAAAAAGTTATTTCTAAAAACAAATTTTTTAAAAAGGTAGCTAAAGATTTCTCACTAGAAATGAATGATTTGATTGAAGAAAAAGATATTTTGGAAGAAGAAAATGAAAGTTTAAGAACCTCATTAGCAAAAGAAAAAGAGTCTTTGAAAGATACTTCAAAAAACGAATTCCTAGAAAAATAAATTGATAATTTGACTAACTCTCTTTCAAAACTCACTAATGGAAAAGAAAGTTTAGACATTCTTCTTGGAAAACAAATGGTTTCTTTTCACAAGGCCGGAATTGGTTATAATCCCACTCAACACAAAAATCTTTTTTGAAAAGATGTTCCTCCTTCTAGCCATTCAAAATTGACATGCCATTATTGTGGCAAAATTGGTCATATTTCTCCTACATGTCCTATGAAAGGATACTCATCTTCTAATGCAAAAAAGGTTTGGGTTCCTAAGAACCGTATCAATGCTAACCTTCAAGGACCCAGATGATTTGGGTACCAAAAGTCAAGAGTTGATGTGTTATTGTAGGTATGCTTCAAAAGTTCTCTCAAGGAAGGAAGTTGGTATCTTGATAGTGGATGCTCAAGACACATGACCGGTGACAAGAGGGCTTTCAATTCTCTTTCGCCTAAAGATGGTGGATATGTCACATTTGGAGACAACAACAAAGGTAAAATCATAGGAATCGGCAATATAGGTAATTCTCCTATTATTGAAGATGTTTTACTTGTTAGTGGTCTAAAACACAATCTTCTTAGCATAACTCAATTATGTGATACAGGAAATCGTGTTATCTTTGAAAAATCCAAATGTATCATTGAAAATGTCGAAAGCAACAAGACACTCTTCGTTGGACAAAGACTTGACAATGTATATGTTTTTAATCTCAATGATTTAAGTAATTGTGATATAAAATGTTTTTCCGCTTTGAGTGAAAATAGTTGGCTTTGGCATAGGCGCCTAGGTCATGCAAGTATGGATGCTATTTCAAAACTATCTAGAAAAAATTTGGTAAAAGGTCTTCCTAAAATCAAATTTGAAAAAGATAGATTTTGTGGCCCTTGCCAACAAGGAAAACAAACAAAGACCTCTTTTAAGTCCAAAAATGTTGTTTCAACCACTAGACCTTTGCAATTACTTCATATGGATTTGTTTGGACCAACTCGCTCTCCAAGTCTTTGTGGAAACTATTATTGTCTTCTTGTTGTTGACGATATCTCTAGATATACATGGGTGATGTTCCTAGCTCATAAGAATGAGGCTTATCTTAATTTCACTAAACTTTGTAGAAGAGTTCAAAATGAAAAAGGATTTGTTATCTCTAACATTCGTACGGATCATGGAAAAGAACTTGACAATTCTTTATATGAAAAGTTTTGTGATGAACATGGTATTGGTCATAACTTTTCCGTACCTCGTACTCCTCAACAAAATGGAGTAGTTGAGAGAAAGAATCGTACTTTGGAAGAAATGGCACGCACTATGCTTTTGTGAAAACTCTTTGCCAAAATATTTTTGGGCGGAAGCCGTTAATACTTCATGCTATATTTTGAATCGAGTTTTAATTAGGCCTATCCTCAAGAAAACCTCTTATGAGCTTTGGAATGGTAGAATACCCAACATTAATTACTTTCATGCTTTCGGTTGTAAATGCTATGTATTAAACAATGGAAAAGATGACTTGGGTAAATTTGATTCTAAATCGGATGAAGACATCTTTATTGGTTACTCTCTTACTAGCAAAGCATATAAAATTTATAATAAGCGTATTAATCTTGTGGAAGAATCTATTCACGTTTCTTTTGATGAATCTAATCCTTGTGCTACTAAGGATGTTGTTGATAATGATGACTTAGAAATTACAAATGAGATTCATGACTTGACAATTCAAGAAAAAGATGGTGGTGATACTCAAGTAGAAAGCACTCAAGTCAAAGAAGATGAAGTTATTAATCAACCTCAAGATGCCACGGGAGACAACCAAAATCTTCCCAAGGATTGGAGATTCGTGCAAAACCATCCAAAGGACTTCTTGAAGAAGTTTCGAAAGGGGTAACCACTTGCTCTTCTCTTAGAAATATTTGTAATAATCAAGCTTTTGTTTCTCAAATTGAGCCTAAAAACTTTTCGGAAGCTCAAGATGATGAAAATTGGATTTTGGCCATGCAAGATGAGTTGAATCAATTTAAAAGAAATAAAGTTTGGACATTAGTACGTAAGCCTCTTGATCACTCTATTATAGGTTCTAAATGGGTTTTTCGTAACAAGCTAGATGAATCCGGAAATATTGTTAGGAATAAAGCTAGACTTGTTGCTCAAGATTATAATCAAGAAGAAGGTATTGATTACGAAGAAACTTTTGCACCGGTAGCTAGATTAGAAGCTATTCGCATATTACTTGCTTTTGCATCTTTCAAAAATTTCAAGCTTTATCAAATGGATGTGAAAAGTGCATTTTTGAATGGGTTCATAAATGAGGAAGTTTATGTCAAACAACCTCCTGGCTTTGAAGATCATGTATACCTCGATCATGTTTTTAAACTCTCAAAAGCTTTATATGGTTTGAAGCAAGTACCACGTGCATGGTATGATAGACTTAGTTCATTCTTGCTTGATAATGACTTTACTCGTGGAAAAATTGATACTACTCTTTTCATTAAAGCCAAAGGTAAAGATATGCTCATTATTCAAATATATGTTGATGATATTATCTTTGGTGCCACTAACGATAATATGTGCAAAGAGTTTGCTAAGTGTATGCAAGGTGAATTTGAAATGAGTATGATGGGGGAGCTTAACTTCTTCCTCGGACTTCAAATCAAGCAAACTAATGAGGGGATCCTAATCAACCAAGCCAAGTATGCAAAAGAACTTATTAAGAAGTTTGGCATGGAATGATCAAAGCCAATGAGCACATCAACAAAACTAGACAAAGATGAGAATGGTAAGGCCGTCAATGAAAAGATGTATCGAGGTATGATCGGCTCATTACTTTATCTCACGGCAAGTAGACCGGATATAATATTTAGTGTTTGCATGTGTGCTAGATTTCAATCTTGCCCTAAAGAATCGCATCTAAAAGCTATTAAGCGTATTTTTAAATGTTGCCGGTTCTTATGATTTAGGATTGTTTTATCCACGCGGAGTTGCATTTGATTTAGTTGGTTATTCGGATGCGGATTTTGGAGGTTTCGAAGTTGATCGTAAAACTACAAATGGGACTTGCCAATTTCTAGGGCACTCTCTAGTGTCTTGGCATAGCAAGAAACAAAATTCCGTAGCTCTATCTACCGCCGAGGCGGAATATGTAGCGGCCGGAAGTTGTTGTGCCCAAATATTGTGGATCAAACAACAAATGGAGGACTTTAATTTGCATTACGATTATATTCCTATTAAATGTGATAATACTAGTGTAATAAGCTTAACCAAGAATCCCATTCAACATTCTCGAACAAAAAATATTGAGATTAGACATCATTTTATAAGAGATCATGTTCAAAAAGGGGATATTGAAGTTAACTTCATTAGTATCGACAAGCAATTGGCAGACATTTTCACAAAACCCCTTGGTGAGGAACAATTTTGCTTTTTTCAACGAGAACTCGGCATGTCTAATCATTTTTGAAAGAGTTTCGTTTTTGGTATCACAAAGCTTTCTGTGTTTGAAAATTTTTCGAGATTCAAGTGTTTAAGTTAATTGAGCTTGTATATATTGTATTGAATGGAGAATACCCTTGATCTTAATGTAGAGTTCACACTCCAACATTTTCTGATATGTGATATTTTTCTTTGGTTTGCTCTGCTTATAAACTGTTTTCTGGTCCTTAGCTTTGCACTTCCAAAAGCAGTTTTTCTGGACGAAATTTGGAATTCCTGTCAGATGACCAAGCGGATCTCCTACCGGATGACCGGGTGGTCGACCGACCGGTCGACCGGTCAGTGAAATTTTTTTTCCGTTTTAAAGTTCAGATCTGTTATTTTCTGTTCAAAAACTCCTCCTCCTCGACAGAAAACAGCAGCGGCGAAAAACCCTCCCCAAACTTTCAAAACCCCTCAAGCTCCATCAAATCCTCAAGCCACTCCACTAATCCTTCCTAAAATCTTCATCTCCACTAATTTCTACCATCAATTTCATCGTTTTCAACTCCTAACCATCCAAACCATCTTCAACCCCTTCCAAACCCTGGGTTTCATGAAAAATGGCAGGAAAGGGAAAAAGGAGGCGTTCAGGGGCAGAACCAAGCGAACCTCAACCCGACTACAACACACAACTCTTCTCCAACCGTGTCAATGAAGGAAACTGGGCAGGTTTCAAATCGCGCCCTATTGTTTTGGGTCGACAGGTAATGATCTCACCCCGTTTTCACCGCTACATAAATAATGTTATCACTGCTGCGGGTTGGGATGCCATGATGAATATACCTAATGTCTACTATCCGAAACTTGTATGTTACTTCTACTGCAATTTGGATATTGATCGAAATGCCGACGAGTTCACTCTAATCTCAAAGGTTAAGGGAGTCGATTTTATCTTTGATGTGAGCACTATGAGTAACTTTTTAGGATGCCAAGTTGTGCAAAATCTTCAACATGTGACAAATGATGATGAATTGGTGAATGCTATCGATGATGTGTTTGTTTTTTATCAAACCATAATTGATGATCGAGTTATTGGTGGGGGTATTTCTAAGAGTGAATTAAAGAAGCATCTTCGCCCTCTGCATCTGTTCATTGCCCACAATGTTGCCCCTCAGAAAGGCCATTATGATGCCGTGTCTCCCATTCAGTGTCTCATCCTGCATAGTCTAGAAACAGGTGACTATATGGACTTAAGTTACTTGGTACTCAAAGAGTTGGCATCCGTTCTTCAAGATAATTATAAGGCCTTACCATATGGTGCATTGCTCACTAGACTGTTTATGCGTGATGGTGTTAGCCTTACTCGTGAACAAACTCTACCGAATGACCCTGGAGCTATTAGAGATTATGTTTTTACTAGGGGATATATTCATGATGAGGAAGCACCTAACCCTCAAGTCAATGTTGTGCAAGAACAAGAAAACATTGCGGGATAGCAGGGAGAGCAGATGGCACAACCTCAATTTGAAGGAGATTTTTCTCAGCAAATGTTTTCTAGGTTTGATGCTTTGCAAGCCTCTCAAAATCAAATGTTGGTAGAATTCCAACAGTTCGCCATTGCTCAGAATAGTCGGTTTGATAGAGTGGAGCATCGAATGGATCACATTGTTCAAGCTCAGCAGCACTACTTCAGCCATTACCATCAGCAGTACCCTGCTTTCGTGCCTTACCCACCCTATCACCCACCCTCGCCACCGCCATAACTTTCCTACCTTGCCGCTCTAGCCTTTGTTGATGATGTCAAGGGGGAGAAAAAAAGAGAGTCGGGTTTTATGTTATTTATGCTTTAACTCGTACTTGGCTCATTAGTCGTACTTTTTAAGTTTGAACTTAATCTTTAAGTTTGATTTCTGTTTATGAGCTGCATCTTTTTTAAACTTGATCGTTGAACCTATGTTTGAGACTTATTCATGCTTTTGCATTGCTAACTCTGATTAATTAGGTCTGTTACACTAAGTTTGTGCGAACTTCATGGCTTAGTGCTTAAATGTCTCTTATATACTTCGCCGATACGAATTTCATGTCACTAACCTTGCAGGGATTACTTATGTGATAATCATTCTTGGTAATACCCTTCATATTCCTTAAAAGTTCTTATTCAGGGGGAACATATATTAAGGGGGAGATTTATTGGCATAAATTTTTGCTTTGCATAAAAACTATCATTTTGTGCCATCATCAAAAAGGGGAAGATTGTTGAAAAATGTATGCATTATAATTTGTTGAAAAATTATATGTATTACTATTAACTATTTTGATGATTAAATTCAATGATATTTTTATTCGGCAAATACAAAATTATCAAAAAGTCCTTTCACGGACTAAATACTTTCGTGATCTTAAAAATAGCATAAAGTATCTTGGATTCAATGATTAACATTTGCAAAAACTTATTGAGCTCAAATACATGCTTTAACGGTTTCAGTTAAATGAACTTTTGAGCTACAGGTTGACAAACCGGCTGACAGGCCGGCTGTCAAATCAGAGAGTGTGTCTACCGGAGGGCACCGGACGATCGCCCGGTCGACAGGCCAAAGCAAATTTCGTCCAGTCGTGCAGATCCAAATCTAAATCCAACGGCTCAAATTAAACTCCAACGACAGGATTTGAAGTACAACGGCTAGAGAACAGGACCAGAGGCATAAAACACTTGAATTGATTATTGGTTCATCACAAAAAAAACAAAAAACACTTTCCAAGCAAAAAGATATTGCTCTTTTCTCACCCAGATCCAAGAACAGCCCACTTACTCTCTTACACTATCATATTCTATTGTTGTGAGAAAATTTTATTGTTGTGAGCTTTCATCTTCTCATTATTCTTCACAACTTGCAACCCTAAGTGAGTGATTGAGAGAGATCACTTGTAAATCTTAGAAGACCAAAATCAGGGCAGATTTTGGGTGTTTGTTTTTGAGAGTTTTTGGACAAAACTCTTGCAGTTGTGCTAGCTCCTCGGGAAAGCTAGAGGCATACGGTTTTTGTAAGCACCCGCAAGACTTACAAGTTGTAATCTTTTGAAGATTATTGGAACCTTCAAGTAATTGCTTGAGGAGAAGTGGAGTAGGCCGGACCGTGGACAAATCCGGACCGAACCACTATAAACGGGTTCTATCTCTCTACCTTTCATTCTATATTTGATTGCATATATTGTTAGAGATTATTTTTATTAGTGATTTTTACTAGCAATCATATTCACCCCCCCTTCTAGGTTGCATTATTTGGGTAACAGTAACAACCCTGATTTTTTGTAAATAAAACTTTCGTTAAACATTTGAATTTTATTTTAATTACTTGGATAGCTTTAAAAATTCCTTTTAAATAATCCGTCATAATTAGATTTGAGACATATAAAATTATATCTTTTCACACCAGACAATCTAGTCATTTTTTAAAAACAAGTATACTTATAGAAGCACTTGTATATTTTCCCAGTGAGTGTAATAAATCTTTAAATTATATTTCTTGGCTAGAAATCCTACTTGGCAAGTAGCATTAGTTTCTAACCAATTAGTTAGAGAAATCTAATTACCATTTCACATAGTTACATTTTTCTAACCATAGATGGACCTTTTTGGCCATCTTTGAGTCTTATGAACTCCTTCCAACCCTAGTTAAACCTGGTGGACTTCATGAACTTTCCTAAAAACCTAGTTAAACCTTTTGAACCCATGTATATATCCATTGGATAATAGAAACTAGAAAAACTATTACCTACTGGATAATAGCATGACTTAACCACCCATCATTAAACTTTAGACTTGTCATGAATAGTGTGACATGATTACATATCCAGTGGATAATAAAACCTAGGAAAGTTAGTGACCATTGGTTAAAACCATGTCATCATAGTACCCATGACTTGTCATGTCATGAATAGTATGACATGATTGCTTGTCCATTGGGTAATAGAAAGTAGAGGAATTATTATCCATTAGTTCATAAGGTGATTAGAAGTATATGTATCATTATACTTATTTCAATCCATGTGCCAGTGTACTTTCCCCAACTTATAAGACAATATACTCTCCCAAATCTATGTGTTGTTTTATCTAGAACAAACTTAACATCACCATCACCTTTTACCTATTTGATAATAATTCTTAGGGAAATTTTTACCCATTGGATAATAGGAATAAGACTTGCCAATGATTTGACAAGATAAATCATTTTAGAACCATTGAACAAAGATAGTCATCATGACCATACCTATCATCATTTGCCCTTTATCCATTAGACAATAACTACTAGGGAAAAATTTATCCCTTGGGTAATAAATGTTAGTCTTGCCAATAAAAGCCTAGACAAGTCATACAGGAATCTTAGACCATAGGAAACCCTTATTTTGCTTGCACAAGAAGTAAGCCTAGTTATCACCAATATTCCTTTGTCCAATGGACAATGAATGTTAGGGAAAATATTATCCATTGGATAATAGACTTGCGAATGTATGTGTATGCTTGACAAGACAAGTCATACCAAAGGAAGTAATCATTTTTCTTTCATGACAAGTCATGAATGACACCAATATTCCTTTACCCATTGGTTAATAAACGTTAGGAAAATTTCTGACCATTGGACAATAATAGTTAGGTTTCCAATGAAGCCTTAATTTGACAATATAATCCAAAAGAAGTAAGACTAGCCATGCCATGCATGCAAATCTAGAGTATAGCCTTAAGCCTAATTATTCTAGGGTTACTTTCCTAGAAACATGTATATACTTATATATATATACACACACACACACACATACAGGCACATGGTACAAGAGACAGAGAGAGCCGTGAGGAGAGAGAGAGAGAGAGAGAGAGAGAGAGAGAGAGAGAGAGAGAGAGAGAGAGAGTGAGAGAGTGAGGTGTGTGTGTTGTGTTTTGTACACTTGCACAAGCCACTCTTTATAGCCTTATGCCTATTTGACAACTTGACAACCCATTCTAGTCTTCCTAAAGTACAATCTAGCCAATCATCTTCTTCTTTCTTGCAAGCAACCTATTCTAAGACATGACAAGCCATGAAAATCTTCATGATGAACTAGATATGGCTTAAAGTTGAAATGACAAGTCATGGAAGGCATGGTAAGCTTGATTTGACCTTACAATGGAGCAAATCCATGGGAAAGGAGAGAGAGGGAGATGGCCGGCCATGGGGGAGGTGAGGGAGCCCAAAAATTTGCTATAAATAGCACCCCATACTCACCATTCAACTCACACCTTCACCTAGGAACTTCTCTCTCTAGAAAATATAGTGTTCTTACTTGTTTCTTGCTTATTCTTCCTTGTTCTTGAGTTCTTTCCAAGTTCTTCAAGAACCCATCTGAGACCGCCACTAAACCACCACTTGACCACCCTTTCGATCCAAAAGTTTTAGTAGTAGTAGTCAAGATCAAGTTTCGAGAGAAACCTTTCTCTTTCGAAGCTACCGGAAGCTTTACCGTAGGAAGTCACTCCGCCCAATCGTCAACTCACCTTCCGTAGTCGTCACTACCGCCAAGAAGAACGATAGATTTTCCCTATCTACTACTCCTAAGTATATGTAGAATACTTCTAACTATTCTCTCTAAGTTTGTAAGGTTATCTATCACTTATAATGTTTGAAATGAATGGTAGTAGCAAACTTATTTTTGGTAATGGAAGGATGAGCATGTTGGAATAATTGAACCTTACTCAAATAGACATATGTTGTTTTGAACTTCTCACAAAAAACGAAAGAACGGATTTTGAAAGATAAAGAAGTTATCGCTTGATTTGAAATATTCGTATTTTGATCTTTAAGATAGTTATGAGCATGCTTACATGAATTGCTTGTATTACTTGTAGTGAGATAAAGCATAAATGATTTCACTCTAAGGGCGTCCGTACATGTGGCGTTATGCTTTAAGTGATGATTTGAGCATGATTAATAATATAGAGTTGGATGATCTTGCTAATTTAGTTTCAAGATTTCAATGAATGATTTATGTTTGATTTGATGAAAAGTCCTACCGCGGAGTCGTTGCATGAAAACGAGACACGAAAATCAAGAAAGTAGAAACATAACACCTAGGTGTGGTTAATGGAAAAACGTAATAAAATATATTTGAAACTACATTGTGGCCGGACGTGGTAGCCCAATGTGAGTAGTGTGTGTGTGTGCCAATGGGAACCCGGAGCAGCGGAACCATTGTGATATACTCGGGAACCCGGAGCAGCGGAAACGAGGAATGAATTGTGATTTGGTTATCCACGGAGAGAAGCCAATGCAATTGTTTAAATGATTTTCGAAAACCCAAATGGGAACCCGGAGCGGCGGAACCATTGTGATATACTCGGGAACCCGAAGCAGCGGAACCGAGGGATGAATTGTGGTTTGGTTATCCGCGGAGAGGAGCCAACGCAATTGTTTAAATGATTTTGGAAAACCCAAATAGGAACCCGGAGCGGCGGAATGATTGTGGGATACTCGAAAACCCGGAGTGACGGAACCGAGGTTGGGGTATGTTAAAAAGAGATTTTGCAAATGTTGATTTGGTAAAAGAAAAATGTGACACGATCTACGATGAGTCGCGTAGAAGAAACACAGAAACCATGGACACCAACGTTAGTTTGGATAGTGAATGTGGATATGTTATCGTTAGATACTTTGTTAAATATGCATGTATTACGTGAAAATCGTTATCTTTATGATCTATTGTTTGTAAATTAAGGCTTAGTGGGTATGGATTATTTTATTGAGCTCTTGCAGTTCATGGAGTTACTTTTGGTGACCCTGACATATTATATTGGTGGCGACGCTGGTATAATGTGTCAGATTTTGTAGATGATCAATGTGAGCTGTACACCTTGAGGCCTTAGAAGTTGAAGAGCTAGTTAGGATGGAGGAGCAGGCGGAGCTGTAGTTAGAAACCTTAGTTTCCCCTCCCCTTGTAATGAAAGTACTCTTGTGAGAGTTATGTTGTAATAAAGAGTCAGACTCTATTTTTAAAGTTTCAATAAAATATCTATTTAACGTTCCCAAAATTCGGGACGTTACATGATTTTTGGGGATCTCATGCCTAACTAAATCAGCATTTTCCATTTTCTATTGTGTGATTTTTCCCCCAGTTTGGTGTCAATTTTTTAGACTAAGGTCATCCACAGTAGTATAATTAAAAGCTAATTGTTTTTAAAGTTAATAATGTTAGTGCAAAAAATGGCTCACAATGGTATAATTAAATTTAGCAACATCTTTAGAAATAATCAAATTTTGGATTTTGGATAACCAAAATTAACAACCTTTTTTAATAATCAAAATTTGTGGACCTCACACCACATAAGTTAACTAGTTTCAAAATTTGTTTACATGCGTGTTTCAACTGGTATTTTCTTCTTTTCTTCTTCACCTACTCTATATCTTCTTCACTTCACCCACAAACTATTTTTCTTTTTTTCCCACCAAAAGTGAAACTCATATCTCTCGATCATCTACAATTCAACACATTGTCACCGGATTAAGGTATTTCACTTTTCTTTTCTGTTTTTATTTGTTCCCTCCCAAAAAATTTCATAATAGGAGGGAAAAAAAGTCACCTATTTTTTTCCAAAATTAAAAGAGGAAATCGATATATTTTTGCCCAAAAAAACGTAAATGGAGGGAAGTGAATGGCGGAAAACAAAAGGGGAGAGAAAGAGAAATTGTAGTGGACCCCTTATTTTAGTTATAGATTAGAAGTGGCCATTGTGAAGCTCAACATTGTTAAGTTTAGCAACCTCTTAGTGAATAATCAAAGCTGATGTGTCAACTTTTGATTATCCTTTTTTGATTATACCACTGTGGATGGCCTAAGTAATTTGTCTTGATTAGAAGAATCTAAAAGGTAAAAAACTAAGATCAAAGCCAAAAAAAAATTTCAAAAGTCAAACTTAATGCAATGTTGAAGGAATATTCACTCAGAGACTCGCTCCTTCGCCTCATGAGGTCTAGATCTTGCTATGATGCCTCCATAAGCGCGATGACTGAAAACTGAAACTAAGGATGCGTTCCGGAACTCAAAATAAGCCCTTATTTTTTAAGAAGGCAATTTCAAGCTCAAAAATAAGGGGTTTATTGAAATCTAAAAATATGCATTATGGATCTTGTTTGAAAGATCTCATTGAGATCTTTTATACGATGTAAAAAAAATTGAAAAATTATTTTTTATTTATCATATTTTTGAGTTTGAAAATGTGAAATAAGCTGCTTATTTTTTAAGAAGGTTTCTGGAACGGAGCCTAATTCCTTTGTCTCCTTCTCTTCTACCTTTGCTTCTAGGTCAACGGAGTCTTTGAATTGGTTGGTGAAGGATCTAGAAGATCTTAAACATGTGGATATACAACTACTAGCAGGTGTACCTGTTAGATACCCAGGACAATAGAAAAAAAAAGGTTCACTTTGATTTATTTATTTTTTCATTTACATGCATCGAACTCGTTTTTGCAATGAAGACTTATATCTCCTTTGATGAATTAAAATTTTAAAGCGTAAATTAAATTAATTCACAATCGTAAAAAAATAAATAAGATAAAATCACTCAATAATTCCTTGGGGGTGTTTTTATTTTTTTAGGACCCAATAATTTTTCTACCCCGTGCTCTTTCTCACTTTCCCCTCTCTCAATGGGACTTATAAACCTTTTTGGTTTTTAAAGTATTAATTTCGTCTAATTTTCGTCTCCAATCTAAACATTGTTGACATTTGATCCCTAACATATTAATTTTGTACCAATCAAGTTCCCAACTCTAACACCGTGAGCCAAGTCCATCAAAAAGACGGGAATTTTCATCATTTCGTCCTCTACCAAGTTTCAGTTAAAGGAAAAACGTAAAAAAGAAAAGAGCATGTTTTGCGGCGGCAACAATGGCCGTCGCCTGCCCCCACCGTCCTCCTCCCCTCGTTGTGACATACGTTATAATGGATCTTCAAATCATTTCTTTTGAACAGAAATGATACTGGTACAGATTTTAAATCTGTACCAGCGCGTACAAACGCCCTTTTGGGCATATTTTGGATTTCAAAAAAATGATCGGAACCGCTCATTTTGTTTAGAATACTTTTGTTTATGGTCCTTGCAAAAAATAAGCTCAATCCGGTATCGGTAAGGACGTTTACAAAACATCCAACTTTGCTTTAGCCTGAATTCTAAAGCAAAGTTGGATGTTTTGTAAACGTCCTTACCGGTACCGGATTGAGCTTATTTTTTGCAAGGACCATAAACAAAGTATTCTAAACAAAATGAGCGGTTCCGATCATTTTTTTGTAACCCAAAACATGCCCAAAAGGGTGTTTGTACGCGCTGGTACAGATTTAAAATCTGTACCAGTAGCACCACTCTCTTTTGAATGAACTAACACTTCATGCTGAGATTCCTATCTTCTTTCTCTTCCCCTATCCTCTTTCCCTCTTCGTCCCCTATTTGTACAGTTGTACTGAAAAACTCGCCACCACACCTCAAAATCACTCCAATAGAAGAACAAAAAAAAAAAAAAAAAAAAACCATGGTGGTGCCATGGCTGGAAAAGAATTTTCCACTTGAATCGGCTGTGGTTTTTTTTTTTTTAGTTGAAAAAAGCCACGGGCTGGAAAAGAATAACCCCACATGCTTTTGAATCGAGCTTAAGATTATTCCACTTGAATCGAGTCAAAATCAAAACAAGTTTCAAGGCTCGAATACTCAATCGACCTTTCAAAATGGGTGAAGAACTGAAGATTCTTGCTCAGCCCGTTCATATTAGCAAAGAACCCAACCAGTCTTATCTTTCGCACGATTGCGGCCGCCTGTCTCCGTCCTTCCCCGCCACCACACCGTAATCGTTCTCGTGCCCCGCCGTTACCGGCACAACCTCAACCCTCACCTTCACTTTTTCCGAACTCTTCTCTGTCGTCGTTTCCTTCCCTAAAACCCTCTTGTCCTTCCTCTTCGTTGTTGCTCCGCTGCAGAAGGTCCCAACTCCTCCACCGCTTCGACGACCCCGCCGATCTGCTCTTTTTCCACCTCTTTTCGTTCTTTCTTTCTTTCATTTTTTACGTTTTTCATGTGACAGAAAATTTACAGTGAACAAAATGACGAGAATGTCCCTCGTTTTGACGGATTGTACTCATGGCGTTAGAGTTGGGGACTTGATTGGTACAAAATTAATATATTGAGGACCAAATGTCAGCAATGTTTAAATTAAGAACAAAAATGAGATGAAGTTAATACTTTTGAGACCAAAAAGATTAATAATTCCAACCAAGGAATTACCCCGGAACTTCTCTTTTCAATATATGTTGATTAAACAAGTCAATACTTCTTTTCAATAGTATTTTGTTCTTGTTTCCTCCTCTCTTCCTTGAACTTGTTGCCATTCTTTCGTGATGTGATATGCAATTTAAATTTAAATTTAAACTTTTAAAATTGAGATATTCAAGGAACCCAGGAACTATTACAATTGATTAATTAAAATTAGAGTAAATTACAGTAAACCCCCTCAACTAACCCAAATTTTCACTTAACCCCCCTCCGACTACAAAATCCAACAGTGTGCACCCTTTAACTATCCAGAATTGACACTTAACCCCCTTTTGTTAGGTCTCTGTAGGAAAAATGCACCGACGGCCGTCTCCGGCCACCGGGCGGCCGATCCGAGCCGTCCAAAAATTTAAAAAAAAAAACGAGTGGGCTAACGCGGGAATCAACGGCATCCGACGTGCGTAGGTGCTCGATCCAAACATCCCAAGAATTTAAATGGGGTGTTTAGATCGAGCACTTACGCACGTCGGATGCCATTGATTCCCGCGCTAGCCCACTCGGTTTTTTTTTTTAAATTTTTGGACGGCTCGGATCGGCCGCCCGGTGGCCGGAGACAGCCGTCGGTGCATTTTTCCTTCGGAGACCTAACAAAAGGGGGTTAAGTGTCAATTCTGGATAGTTAGAGGGTGCACACTGTTGGATTTTGTACTCAGAGGGGGTTAAGTGAAAATTTGGGTTAGTTGAAGGAGGTTTACTGTAATTTACTCTTAAAATTAACGCGTTTGGAGCCTCCTCTTTTCTTTGAACTTGTTTCCATTCTTTCTTGTTGCTATCTTTTTGTAGGAATTTGGTGACAAAAGCAAATCCCCCACTTGTGCTGCCCTGCTTCCTTCAACCTTCAATTTTTTTTTTTTTTTGACAAAATTACGATTAAAATTCAAATTTTCTTGAATAAATAAGAAAATAAGCCAATTTTTTCGTCTCTATTTAAAAAAATTTGGAATTCAATTGTAGTTCTTTACTTTTTAGATTCCTCTCATCATGATGAAGCAATAATCCTAAAAAAATCAACCAAAAACTAAAAAATGCGACAAAAATTTGATTAAGGACAAAAAAGATAAGCCATTTGACTTATAATGCCAAACTAGGTAGGTACTTGCAAGATGAAGAACAAAAGGAAAAGGCAAGAAAATGTCGCAAGAAACTTGTTAGATACTGAAAAGGAATGAATCATACACTCGAGTGGCCAAATGTGTTAGAACCGGGATTCGTTTATCACTGGAAATTCGTTACACACCAAAAAGAAACAATATTAGAAAACTTACCGGACCAATTTCAGGCGTCCGGAAATTGGTAATCGAGGCTAGTATTTTTATAGAGAATACTATATCCTTAAAGCAAATTCGTCCCCCACACCGGTGCCCTTGGGTCTCATGAACGTTTGCCTCCCAGGATTACCCGATTTTCGAAGAACGGAAGTTGCACTACAATCTGTTCAACAGGCGAACCAGAAAACTATGCAGAACTCTCTCAGAATATGTATGTTATGAGTGCAGGAATTTTCAATTCTGAAAAGGGAGGAGATGGATCCTATTTATAGAGAAGTAGGCATCCCAACGAAGAGGAACGATGACTGTTCGGAATGATGTTAGGAAAAAGATGCAACTATTTGAAGTGGTTTTAGCCGAAGAGACACATCTTTCCGGAATAGTCTACGCCAAACCCACACTTCAGTTTAGCCGAACCAACACAATATGTTCATTTTCCAAAGCACAGGTAGCCAGCCAAGGTAAATGAAGCATTGCACTGATTGGTTTAGTTTGCCACAAGTTGATTTATAAACCAACTCTAAAATCAATTCAAAAGCTTTAAAAATGAAGTAACTAATTAAATTAGTCACTACAAGTTTCTACCAACTTTAAGCCTTATAATTTTATGAAACCCATTGCCATGCTTGGCCCAGGCTCAGCGGCAAACTAAATAATTGTAAGTACTCCAAATATATTTATTTATCCACCATAGGACAAATAAATTACAACCATCTTGAATGTTTTATTTTGGAGTCAATTTCCAATTCACTTATTTCCAACAATCCCCCACATGAATGAAATTGATGAACACGATGTGCAGCAATATGCAAATGACGAGAGTTCTATAGGAAATTACCTGTATAGAGTAAGGTAGCTTTTGGCTTTGAACCTCCCCTTGTGAGTTACTATCGGATTTACTAGCTAACCAGTGAACGTGATGTCTTGAACTGTTCAGCCATTTGTGTAAACCAAGACAACAGTAGTCACACAGGATCTTTCCAAACACAGTTTGGTTCTTACGGTTTTGTCCATTTTGGCCCTGGAACATCGCCTGGTTTCAGAGAGTGCTTTAGAGAATTCAGCCTTAAAATTCTCATAGAAGCGGCCCACTTCGCACTACATAGGTGATTCTCATTAGGAGCACCCTGTTATACCCCACTTGGAATTTCCACAGTATAAGAACCATTAAAAGCAAAGCTTAGCCTAAAACGCTACAGGCATCACTGTGTCACCATAGGAATGAATTGAAGAATTATCTCCTCAGTGATACTCCTAAATCTCATACAACTCGGTTGTCCCGTTGAACCTAGATCTTGGGATCTCCAGTCAGCTAGGTTGGGTTGCCGTTATAGAGACTTTTAATTTGTAGGCTTTAATCTCATTCCCCTCGATGATCATTTGTTCTCTAGTCAAAACTCAAGTTTAACGGATCCGTAAATAATTCTTTTTGACGTTTCAATCTCAAGTGAGAACAAATGTTTAACGGCGAGTTGTCTACAACATAAATATTGAGACAAGCCGTATTAGAAGGTCCCCTATGCCTTTGAACTACTGATGGCCATCACATTTCAACTCTTGGCATATAATCGGACCATATGGAGCATCCTCTAAGAATGACTTGTGGCCACTCCGCGTACTAACTTTTGCCTGAGGCAATGGGTTGATCAGACTCCATTGTAGACCTTGCTATACACGTAGAGAATTTCAAAAATAATGTTGCACTCCAATTATAATATTGTATCCACCTTTGGATTTCAAAACATTAAATTGGATATACATATCACAATACTTTATCCTTCAAGTATTTTTGGACATCTCCAATAGTGCAACATATATTTTAACTCTATGGAAATTATAAACATTGTTCCCCCCACAATTCTAAAGTTAAATCAGAATCCATCAAATAATTTCCCCAGTTTATGACATGACTCAAACGATGTCTAAACTTTCTCAGTGAGAAACAACCCCCACATTGAGTAACTCACTCAATATATCGAATAACTCTTTACTCAATTCTACAGATGCATGGAATACACTTTATGGCACAAAAAGATATATAGTTGTTCAAACGGCAATTGAATACTCAAGATATTTAGACGACATATCTAATATCTTTACAATGACATGGCTCCGTATCCACATTTTATTTCAAGTCATAAAATGTCTAACCAATTTTCTGATTAAGTCCACTGGAATTTGGAAAAAATGCACCAAAGCATTAATGCTTTTGAAAATAATAGTTGGAATATACTTGATCAAACCAAGTATATAGACAGTAAAATAGTCTTGTTTCGATCCAAGGAGCCTTCGTTAATTAAAGATTCCACCGTCGGTCCATATGGACCGTGGCAAATCTTCATAAACAAGTCTAACATTAGCGCGCTACAAACTCTTGCACAATTTTAAAATTCCATGAAGGACATTAATTCATCTTTACCTAAACATGAGCAGTCAGCAAACATGAAATGAGATTTTCTCTAATCTCAGTGCACTTCAGATAAATCACCATGATTTATTAAAGTATATACTTGATTCAAATTAACAGAATCATAGTTTGGGCCAGCCATTACCAATAAAAGTTACAAATTGCTTACAACTACCTCTTAGTTGAAAAAATTTCAAGATGCTACTACTTTCAACTTTGTACAAAGAGTTCTTTGCCATTCCAATCTCCATACATCTTTCACATTTATAATCCAATCTCCATACATGTTGCACATTTATAATCCGAATCTATGTAGAATTTAGGTAGACAATTTAAATAATTAAATTATGCAAAGATCTACAAGACCTAATCTACCATCCCACAAATCAGAAAACTCAAGGATATAAATAAAAATGTGTTTATTTCACAAATAAACCCGGAGAAGCCGGAACTTAAGTCAGTACACCAATGTGGAACAACATATTAAATATGTAGCCTCTACCTACACACACTACACTCTTAGTTAGGCCGATAGGTTCAATTTTTCTTCAACCCCATCTGAGAGAGCCTCCAACTCCATCTCAGTCATATTAGCCTGTGCTGGTTCCTTGTTCTGATTACCTCGCCTGCTTCGGCAATCAGCAGCCTTATGTCCTTGCTTATCACACACAAAGCATCTGCCTTCAAACTTGGGCTTCTTAGCAAAGCCCCCTTTGGGGCCTAGATCAAAACCTTTGCCAAGTCTCTTCCTTTTCTTGTTCTGGCTCTTGCTGCTACTAGCCTTGTTTCCTTGATCCACCAAGTTTACCTTAGCCTCAAATTGATTCACAACCCTCTTGTCTGAATTCAGATTATCTTCTTCAATCCTCAACCGTACAATCAGATCCTCCATATTCATGTCTTTGCGTTTGTGCTTGAGATGTTTCTTGTACTCTTTCCAAAGTGGCGGGAGTTTCCAAATGATGGATGCCACTTGGAATGACTCACTCAAAATCATCCCTTCTGCATGAATCTCATGTAGAATAACCTGGAGTTCTTGGACTTGACTCATCACAGGCTTGGAATCAACCATCTTATAGTCCAAGAATCTGCCAGCAACGAATTTCTTCATTCCAGCATCTTCTGATATGTATTTTTTCTCCAAAGAAAACCAGAGTTCCTTGGCTGTCTTGACCGAACAATACACGCCGTACAACACATTGTCCAATCCATTGAGGATGTAGTTCCTGCACAGAAAGTCGGAGTTCTTCCAATCATTATAAGCTTTATGGACTTGAACGTCCGTCACATTCTCCCCAACAATAGGAGGTTCTTCAATCAGGAACTGGGCCAGTCGGAGAGTCGTAAGATAGAATAACATCTTTTGTTGCCACATCTTGAACTCAGTTCCTCGGAACTTTTCTGGCCTCTCAGCATGATTCACAGGCACCATGGCGGGAATCGAAGCAACAGCAGCAGTAGGGATTATGGGAGGGTTAGACCCAGAGGTGTTCCCACTTTCTTTCACAGAAGGATTAGAAGCGGAGGTTTTCTCACTTTCTTTCCCAATTTCAGTAGTCATTTCTGTTTCACAAACAGAAGATCAACACAAAATCAGTTCACTGAATCACACTCAAAATAATTCAATTAACCGAATGCAGAAAGAAACAGAATATATCTCAGACTAAGTGAACAATATATATATCTGCAAAACTGGTATTGACAATTTTATAAAGAGTATACATGAACCAAATGAACTTGAACAGTAGGTGAGCAAATGAATTTATGCCTTAAACTTGTATCACGTACAGAATAAGGACTCACTGAGTATGATTATAACAACCGAGACCACGTAATGCTACTATAGTATTAATTAATGACTAAATTAATGCTCCTCTGTTATATACATCCACTGTGTAATCTGTTAGCACTTTTGAACACCGAGAAAAGTAATGCCGAAATCGAAACAGATTATCAACTAGCACAACAAGGTAACTAATGCTAATGTATACAAAATACAGTCGCGACA
Source organism: Rhododendron mucronatum var. ripense (assembly GCA_019656295.1). Taxonomy (NCBI): domain Eukaryota; kingdom Viridiplantae; phylum Streptophyta; class Magnoliopsida; order Ericales; family Ericaceae; genus Rhododendron; species Rhododendron mucronatum. Next base: position 120,361 of record BPLT01000215.1, read on the forward strand.
ACTAAATTTCAGTAGGTCTACAAATTGAATTTTCCCTTAGATGGACCAAGTAATCAATAATCGAACCCACTAAATTCCAAAAAACCACGTCAAACCACACTAATAAACCAATAACAAACTGATTTGAACATCAAAAAAATTAAAACCAGTCAGAATGAAATGGAATGCGGTTTATAAAGAATTTGAAACCCCACATGCAAAGTAAACTTTTTAGTCAGAAGAATTACAATTCTGTCCAAAGTTTCGAACACGTAAACGATCTATCTAATCTACCAATTTATGGAAAAATCAACAAGCACATCCCAGATTCCAAAATCTGTTGAACAAAATTTCCAGAAACTAAAACGAATAAAAAACGAATTTGCTTTAAGACTGTTAGAACCGGGATTCGTTTATCACTGGAAATTCGTTACACACCAAAAAGAAACAATATTAGAAAACTTACCGGACCAATTTCAGGCGTCCGGAAATTGGTAATCGAGGCTAGTATTTTTATAGAGAATACTATATCCTTAAAGCAAATTCGTCCCCCACACCGGTGCCCTTGGGTCTCATGAACGTTTGCCTCCCAGGATTACCCGATTTTCGAAGAACGGAAGTTGCACTACAATCTGTTCAACAGGCGAACCAGAAAACTATGCAGAACTCTCTCAGAATATGTATGTTATGAGTGCAGGAATTTTCAATTCTGAAAAGGGAGGAGATGGATCCTATTTATAGAGAAGTAGGCATCCCAACGAAGAGGAACGATGACTGTTCGGAATGATGTTAGGAAAAAGATGCAACTATTTGAAGTGGTTTTAGCCGAAGAGACACATCTTTCCGGAATAGTCTACGCCAAACCCACACTTCAGTTTAGCCGAACCAACACAGTATGTTCATTTTCCAAAGCACAGGTAGCCAGCCAAGGTAAATGAAGCATTGCACTGATTGGTTTAGTTTGCCACAAGTTGATTTATAAACCAACTCTAAAATCAATTCAAAAGCTTTAAAAATGAAGTAACTAATTAAATTAGTCACTACAAGTTTCTACCAACTTTAAGCCTTATAATTTTATGAAACCCATTGCCACGCTTGGCCCAGGCTCAGCGGCAAACTAAATAATTGTAAGTACTCCAAATATATTTATTTATCCACCATAGGACAAATAAATTACAACCATCTTGAATGTTTTATTTTGGAGTCAATTTCCAATTCACTTATTTCCAACAAAATGTTGCATGAAAAGGGAGGGCATTTGCGGGAGAATATGAGCACTATCATCTCTATATTACGATTAGACCTTGATAGTTTTGGGATTTTGGACTTGAATTTGAATTTGGATTTGTAGGTAATGAGTGTAGAGAGAAATATAGTAATAATTGAGAATATAGGTAATGATTTGAGAGAGATAGAGAGAAAAATGAGAGTAATTATTTGAGATAAAAGTAATGACTGGAGAGAAAGATATGATAATCATTAGAATTCAAAATCCAAAACCCTTAACCGAACAAGGTCTAAATGTCAAATTATACAAATTCATATCCTCTGAACATAAACTAGATGCATGTTTCAACCCCATCAAGTTAGTTGCATCCCACTCAAAGTGCTTTCGTACATGAAACAAACCAATATAACCAGCGGCGGTTCTAGAGTTTTAGTTCAGCGGTGACAAAAATATAAAAAATATATATATTTTAAAACAAAACTCTATATAAAATAATTTTTTTTTTTTTTTTTGTGATTGAAAATGAATTGTGCTTAATTTATTTTGTTTTGATGAGTTATATTATCTACATACTCATAAATCTTAAGTAAAGTTTTTTTTTTACTTTGAGTACTCATGAACAATTCAATGCCAATAATATGAAAGAAAAATCAAATTATATGTAAAAAAAAATACAAAATTTTAGTGCATTTTTCGAGTTCAGAGATTTCTCTTGAACCCGCTCAACACCGTGTGGAGCTGCCCCTGAATATAACTCATGAAAGTGCTATAATTGGAGTGGTCACACAAGATTGAATTGCGAGCGGACTTTCACGTTGCTGTAAGGAACATCAGTAACTTTACCCTTTAAAATCAGTAAAACAAATAAAAACCTGTGATATGCTATGCTACCGATATGAAATCTTCAGTTGGCACAATAAGGCATAGACCATATTTTATCGCTGATGTCCGATTGGGGTCCTTCATCATCTCCGCCCCTATCTTCACGGGGATATAAGATAAAGAGTCAAACGTGCCTCTCGCCTCTCGGTGGGGATCGGAGTTTATATAGCCAAATTAAAAAATATAAGCAAGGAATGAAGCTAAAGTGCAAGCACAATTGGCATTCTTAGTTGTCTGTAGTAGTAGGTATTAATTGACAAGGTTCGCTAAAATCTACATATGTAACTAATACTCAAAATCCATATGACGTACATTCCTCTGTGTATATATATATTACATAGCTTATGCAGTATGTATAACCGATTTTGGAGCGATTACAGATATTTGGGGTCAGGGATTGGAAATCATACCCGCGCCATATACACACATGCAGGAAGAAAAGTTTGGAAATCAATTGGATTTATTATTGTTTTGGCTAAACTTCGCAGCCCTATGGGTGGCTCGGAGCGGGAGAAATTGTCATCCCTTCCTAGGCGGCTCCCTCCTGGATTTGGGGTTGGTGCTGCCTCTCAAAAGGGCAACACTGTGCTGCTCGGCGAGCACGGTCTGCTCCGGTCTCGTTCTGATGATCGGAAACGTTCACTTCGTAAAACTTATCGAGTAGAACAAGTGTACTAAAAATCAGCTCGATCGTATATCATTAAGTGCCTCCAGAGGGTTTGATCTAGTGTTTGGGATTCATTCTTGTCAAGATAAAAATGTATTAATGAGGTGCTTAATGATATCCGATCGTGCTGATTTTTGCCACACTTGTTTTACTCGATGAGTTTTATGAAGTGAACATTTTCAATCATCAGACAGCACCGTCGTCCACGACTCATTACTCAAATGAGATGTGTTAATCGCCCCCCTCCCCTGTCAGACCCCCCTGACACGGGTCCCCTCCTTCCCCCTTTTACCCCTCTCTGGCTCTCACCGCACTCCCTCTCTCTTGTTTTCTTTTTTCTTTTTAATTATAAAATTTTAAATGCTAATAACTTCTTGTTCAGGTATTTATTTTTAATAAATTTTATATTTTTGAAATTTACTCAACGAAACCTATTAACAAGTCTAATATTAAATATGAAATAATGTGTTTAAATTAAATGATTTTTTTGAGCGAATATGAAATAATGTGTTTAAATTAAATGATTTTTTTAGGCCCAATATATTATCTTCTTATTTTTACAGGCAACTGTTGTTGCTGCACCTGCAATTTTGAACAACACTATCAATGCTCTGTCGAATTTGCAACGGGCAACTGTTGCTGTTGCACCTGCACCTTTGAACCAATGTTATCAATGTTTTGTCGAATTTGCAACGGGCAACTATTGCTACACCTACATCTTTGAACCTTTTTAGACAGTTTATATACTAAAAAATAAGGTTAAAAAATTAAATGTTCCAAATTTCAATCCGTTTGAACCGGTGGAAAGATTTAGTTTCCTGATCATTTTATCCTAAATGGCCATAGTTAAATTTTGACTCTAGGGCTTTTGTTGATTAGCCCTAAGAGATATTTGATTCTACGACTTTCTTAGGCCTAATCAACAAAAGCCTTAAAGTCAAAATTTAATTATGATCATTTAAGATAAAATGATCAGAAAACTAAAATCTTTCCACCAGTTCAAACAGATTGAAATTTGGAACACTAAATTTTTTAAACCTTTTTAGACCGTTTATATATTAAAAAATATAGTTAGAAAATCAAGTATTCCAAATTTCAATCTGTTTGAACCGGTAGAAAGATATTAGTTTTCTGATCATTTTATCCTAAATGACCATAATTAAATTTTGACTGTAGGACTCTCGTTGATTAGTCCTAAGAGATATTTGATTCTACAAAGGCAAAAATTTACTATGACCATTAAAGATAAAATGATAAAAAAATTAAGATCTTTTCACCTATTCAACCGGATTGAAAATCGGAACACTAAAATATTTTTAAATAAAAAAAAAAGAAAAAAGATACCGTGTATATACATTATTAATTAAATAAAGAAAAAATAAGTTCGAATATTTTTGGCCCAACCGGCGGTATTTTCGATTGAAGGGAAGTGAGGTCGGGGGTAAAAGGGAGAAACAGTGGATCGGTGTCAGGGGGTCTGACACGGGGCGATCAGTAAACTCACTACTCAAAGCAAATTGCTGTCACCCCCCCCCCCCCACTCAAAGCAAATTGCTGTCACCCCCCCCCCCCCCCAGGCCCCCTTCCCCCAAACCGGATTGCACTCTGGCCCGCCCCCCCCCCCCCCCCCCCAAACCCGGATTACACTCGGCCCCCGCTTCTCCCTAGCAATTATTCGTTGCCCCAAGCCAACACGTGTAGTTAGCCTGGCGCCTCCCATCAATAAAAATTCGTCCCTCTCCCAAACTCGGATTACACTCCGGCCCCCCCTTCCCCCAGAAATTATTTGTTGCCCCAAGGCAACACGTGGCTACCAATAAAAATTTGCCCCACTGACACACGATTCTTCTCTTTCCGGACACAGTTTTCTCTAAAAAATCAAGTGTTCCAAATTACAATCCGTTTGAATGGGTGAGAAGATTTTATTTTATTTATCATTTAATTCTAAAGGGTCATAATTAAATTTTGAGTATATGGCTCTCATTGATTAGCCCTAAAAAAATAGTATAATCAAATATTTTTTAGGACGAATCAACGAGAGACCTAAAGTCAAAATTTAATTATAACCCTTTAGAATTAAATGATCAGAAAAATAAAATCTTCTCACCCATTCAAAAGGATTGAAATTTGGAGCACTTAATTTTTCAACATGTAGTTTATATATTAAAAAATATGGTTAAAAAATTAAGTATTCCAAATTTCAATCTGTTAAACCGATAGAAAGATTTTAGTTTTGTGATCATTTTATTCTAAATGGTCATAATTAAATTTTGACTATAAGGCTGTCATTGATTAGCCCTAAAAAAACAGTGGAATCAAATATCTTTTAGGACGAACCAACGAGAGACCTACAGTTAAAATTTAATTATAACCCTTTAGAATTAAATGATCAGAAAAATAAAATCTTCTCACCCATTCAAACGGATTGAAATTTGGAACACTTAACCAAATTTATCAAAAATAAATTAATCACCTCACGTGTTGCACAATAATTTTTCCGTGCACCCCCCCCCCCCCCCCCCCCCCCCCCCCCAAAAAAAAAAAAAAAAACCAAATAAAGTACCCCACTGGGACCTTGTGTTTGTTCAATCTCTCCGACTTTTCTCTAGAAATCTTATGTTTGTTCGTTGTTCTTGGTATTCTTGAGTTTTTCAAGAAACTCAATCCGAGGCTGCTACCAAACCACCACCCGACTAGCCTCTCGATCCAAAAAGTTTAGTAGTTTAGTCAAGATTTAGTTTCGAGAGAAAAATAAATTCTTTTATTTTCTCTTTCGAAACTACCGTGGACGGGACAATGGATGACTACAACTATTCAATTTCAGATAGTTGGTCAGTCGATAATGATATTCGTAGTGAGGAGAGTATCTCCCACAATAGTCGCGATTATACACCCGAATTTACCACCGACCAGGTTAGTTTTTATGTTATTGTTTTGTATATTCGTTATTTATGTTAACACTGGTTAATGTTGTACTTATACAAATTCGTTTTTTATTTATATAGATTTTTGAAAGTAGAGAAGACATGTTAGATTGGGTGCGGAACGTTGGTCTAAAACATGGTATTGTGCTGGTTATTTTAAATTCTGCTAAGTTAAAAGGCGGCAAGCTACCAAAATGCATTCTTGGTTGTGAAAGAGGAGGAAAGTATGAACCGCCACGGTATATGGTTGAAGGGCAATCCTTGCAAAGAAACACTGGGACTAAAAAATGCGATTGTCCATTTCAACTGCGAGGTATACCACAACATCCAAACGGTATTAGGTGGGGTTTAAAGGTTATTTGTGGTGTCCATAACCATGTATTAGCAAAACATATTGAGGGCCACGAGTACCCGTCAAGGCTAAAACCAATAGAGAAACAATTTGTGGCCGACATGGCTAATAGCACCGCGCCTCGTGAGATTCTTAATATTTTGAAGCAAAAAGACCCGTCATACACTACCAGAATCAAAAGCGTTTACAATGTCATTTTTACAAACAAAGCAGCCAAACTGGATGGTTTAACTCCTATTCAGTATGTCATACATCAATTACTTGAGAACGAATACCTCCATCAATTTCTTACAAATCCAGATACCAACGAAATCACAGATATTATTTGGGTTCATCCTATGAGCCTAGACCTATCTGTCAACTTTTCGTCCGTATTGATCATTGATGCCACGTATAAGACCAATGAATATCGAAAACCACTATTGGAGGTTGTGGGTATCACATCCACATGGCGAACTTACTCGCTTATGTTCGCATTTCTTAGTAATGAGAGAGAAGAGACACTGACATGGGCAATGGATACTTTAAAAAACTGGATGCTTCAAAAGGGGGCATCGTTGCCATTGGTGTTTGTTTCAGATCGGGATTTAGCACTTATGAACGCCATTGAAGCATGTTTCCCCGAGGCACGTCACATCCTGTGCATTTGGCACATAAATCAGTGCGTCATGAAGAATTGTAGCCGTCTGCTTGGTCCCGAATGGAAGCGCTTTTGTATGTCATGGCACTCACTTATCAATTCATCTACACCTTCGTCTTTCGAACAGAAATGGCAAGCCATGTGCGACGATTTTCGCCAATTCCCGGCTGTCACAACTTACCTGTGGGAAACATGGCTAAGGTCGTATAAAGAGCGGTTTGTTTCAGCATGGACAGATACATGTATGCACCTCGGAAGCAATTCAAGTCAAAGGTATAATCACTTTTTAACTTTACTATTAAAATTTTGTGTATTTCTCTGCTACACTAAAGAATACTTTTTGATACTTTCCTATTTAAACACAGTGTATTATTCTATTACAGGGCAGAGTCTGCACATGCAAGGTTAAAGCTTTATTTGGGGGATTCTATGTCATCGTTACAAACCTCTTTTGATAAAATAGAAAAGATGTTGAAAAATTAGTTCGGGGAAATTAAGAAGTCGTTCGAGAAATCTATGAACATTCCACGCCACAAACAATTACGTGACGACATTTTTGATCAGGTAAGGTGTCGCATTTCATTAGAGGCAATGGAGTTCATACATGATCAGCTACAAAGCGCTTTAAATGTATCCCCCCACATTGTTGGCTATTGCAACTGTACGATCAAAATCACACACGGATTGCCATGCATGCATGATCTTGCATATTATCGTTCCATTTCCACTCCAATTCCACTATGCAGTATCCATGCTCATTGGACTAGGTTGTCTATGCACGCAACTGAGTTTAATGAGGAGGGAACACCACCTGACAGGACGTCTCAGGTAGTTGAGATATTAGATGGGATGGATCCACATATGCGAGAGCATACATAGATAGGTTTATCGATATGGCAGATCCATCTCGTAGCACAGTTCGACCTCCATCGTACAACACAGAACATAGAGGTCGACCTGCAGGTAGAGATGAGCAAAGTACACGTCGCATACCTTCTTTCTCAGAAGTATCAACTTCAGGATCAAGGACTGCAGCATCACGAGGGAGAGGGAGAGGGAGACGTGGGAGGGGTTCAGGGGTTCACAACACTCAATTTATAGTTCGACCTATCCCTGATCGCTACATTCAGCGACTACCTCAGGCTTATCAGCGTTATATTTCCCACACTGTTGACGTGCTTAGTGATGGTCATTGTGGATTTCGGGCGATAGCTGCACTAATCGGGTATGGTGAAAATAATTGGAGTCAAGTACGAGAGGAGCTTATTGAAGAGATTCGACAAAATTATGATCTATACAGTGTGATTTATCCAGCAAATGATTGGGCAAATCGTCTACTAATCTTACTGAATTGGTTTTACCCTACGGCACCAAAGGACCATTGGATGGAGTCTATGACTTTGGGAGTTGTCATCGCAACAACGTACAACCTTGTACTGCATACATTTGATGAGGATGTTTACGGTTGTTTTACTCATTTGCCATTGAGGTCCCCTCCAGTTACAGTCGAATACCGCCGGGAAATTGCTATTGCCCGTGTTAACAACAATCACTTCGTGCAAGTTTTCTTACAACCTTTTTACCCTGTACCACCCACCCCAACGTGGTGGGAGGAGCATTCATCGGACGAAGCTAAAGGATGGGCTGCCAGTTATGGAACACGTTTGCTATTGTGGTACGAAGTAATGGGTATAGACATGCCGGGACCAGCATTTGGAGGAGATATTGATTAGAATTTGTGTTTTTATGTATTTTCATATTTTGACAATATGTACTCAATTATAATAAAATGAAATTTTGTTTAAATTCATTATTGTTGATTAGAAGTTATTTTTATTAGAAATCTACTTCCCCCCTCTCCCAATAATTAGAAGTTATTTTTATTATTCATTGTCAAGACTAATTAAGTAATTAATTAAAATAATATAAATTTATTAAGTATGAAGACATATTTAATTGAAAATAGAATTTGAGTTAACCAAAAAAAGAAGAAGGGAGATAAATGGGAAAAGAAATAAATAAAGAAAATAAATGAAAATTAAAAAAAATTCAAATGAAAAGAAAGAAAAAGAAATAAAGAGGAAAAAAGAAGAAAAAAAAGAAGTAAACTGGAAAAGCGGGAGAAAAAAAAATAAAAGAAAAAGAAAAAGAAGCAAGCTGAAAAACTTGGGAGGAAAAAAAAAAAAGACAAACAAGAACTGAAAAACCGGGCCGGCAGAAAAAATAAAGGGAAAAAAAAAAGAAAGAAAGAAGAGAGCCGGGGGTTGGTGTGTGTGTGTGTGTGGCGGGGGGGAGGGGCCAGGCGGGGGGGCTGCTCCCCCCCTTCCTGCTCCCCTTCCTGCTGCCCCCCCTTTCCGGGCCCACTCCGGTCTCGTTCCGATGATCGGAAACGTTCACTTTGTAGAGCTCGTCGAGTAGAACAACCATGTTAAAAATCAGCTTGATTGGATATCATTAAGTGCCTGATCGGAGCCCATATAACTTTCGGTCCATGGGTTACAATGGATTTGATTCAGTGTTTCGGATCCATTCTTTTTAAAATAAAAAGGTTCCGATCAAAGACTTAATGATATCCAATCAAGCTGATTTTTGACATGGTTGTTCTACTCGACGAGCTCTACAGAGTGAACGTTTCCGATCATCGGAGCGAGACCGGAGTGGGCCCGAAAAGGGGGGGCAGCAGGAAGGGCAGCAGGAAGGGGGGAGCAGCCCCCCGCCTCCGGGGAGGGGTGTGGGGGTGGGTAAATGGGGAAATGGTGAGTGGCGTCCGGGGGTGTGTGTCAGGGGGAAAAGCAGCTGGTGGGGTCCGGGGGTGTGTGTCAGGGGGAAAAAGCAGCTGGTGGGGTCCGCGGGGGGTGTGTGTCAGGGGGAAAAGCAGCTGGTGTAGGCGGGGGGGGGGGGGGGGGGGGGGGGGGGGTGTGTCAGGGTGGGGAAAGCAGCCCTCCTACTCAAATCCTCTATATCTCTCTCTCTCCCACATATTCTGCTTTAAATTTCCAAATTCCACGGTCATCTACGACTCACCAGTCAAATACTCTCTCTCCCTCTCAACAACCATCCATTCCTTTCTCTACCTTTCCGAATGGAACAAACCTTCCAAGTCATCCTCGCCGCCGCCGTCGCCGTCGCCTTCGTCATGATATTCGTGCTCGTGACCGCCGCCGCATGCGCCTGCAGGAACAATCGCGGCGAAATCCCGATCACTCGGACCCCGGCCGCAACGGTGCTGTCGTCCACGTTCGACCCGGAGCCAGTCTCCATGGCGGAGCTCCTGGAGGCGACCCACAACTTCTCTCCCAACCTCATCATCGGCCACGGCAGCTTCGGTTCTGTCTACAAGGCCCGCCTCCCCCACGCCGGCCTCGCCGTCGCCATCAAAAAGCTCAGCCCGGATGCCTTCCAGGGCTTCCGCGAGTTCCGGGCCGAGATGAAAACCCTAAGCAAGCTACGCCACCCAAACATCGTCACCATGCTCGGTTACTCCTCCACAGGGTCCGACAGGGTCCTTATTTATAAGTACATTGAGAACGGCAGCCTCGACCAGTGGCTGCTGCTTGACACCCCGTCCAAGACGCCCAGGTCGAGACTGCCTTCTTGGGAGACCAGAATCAAGATTGTCGAGACGTCCGGCTCGAGGCTGCCTTTGTCTTGGGAGACCAGAATTAAGATTGTTAGAGGCGTAGCCAATGGTTTAACTTACGTGCATAATTTAGAAAAACCCATTATTCACAGGGACATCAAGGCCAGCAAGGTCTTGTTGGATAACGATTTTGAGCCACACATTGCTGATTTCGGTTTGGCGAGGAGAATCGACGGCTCGCTTTCCCACGTGTCCACCCAAGTTGCCGGGACGATGGGGTACATGCCGCCAGAGTACATCCAGGGCGCTACCATGGCGACCGCCTCAGGGGATGTCTACAGTTTCGGGGTTCTTATGCTGCAAATCTCGACGGGGATTCGACCGAATTGTCCATTTGAGGAGGGGAGCAATGGGAAGGGAGTGAGATTTGTTGAATGGGCTAAAGAAAAGGTGGCTCAAGATCTACACATGGAAATTCTTGATGCTAGTATCTCTCGGGCAGGGCTGGAGGAATCCGGGGTTGTTGAGTTCCTCCGGATTGCCATCTTGTGTACTAGTGACTCGTCCAGGGATAGGCCGCCCATGAAGGAGGTGGTGGAGTTGTTGAACCGGATTCCGACTTGAAAATCAGGGCTAGCCGGGGGTTATTCCCGGAAGCCTTCGGTCTTGGGGAAACCCGGAACTGGGGCAACCAAAAATAAATTAATTTCAAGTTAGATTAAATTTTAAAAAGTTTCCCATGGTAGCACGACAATTTACTATGGTGTAATGGTCACTGCAATTGTCGGAGGTTATGTGGCTCTTGGGTTTGATTCCGGCCCAGCGACTCCAACCTCCTCATTCCTATTTTCCTCCTCTCTTTTTTTTTTTTTTTTTTTTACCTCTTTTGTTCTTACTCTAATCCACAATATTTATTCTACCTCTTTTTGTTTTCCCTGAATGATAATCTATAAATGATATATATTCTTACATTTGATTTTTAAAAAAAAGTCATAGTTAAAATAAATCGAGCGAGTTAACACTGTTTTTATTTTTATCTTCGAACTTCTATTTCACAATAGAGATTAAAGAGATTGGCTATGATCTCAATTGCAAATGAGAAGCAATTCCAGTAAGAGTATTTTTGGGCATTTGGAATTTTTTTAAACTTCTTATGTCCTTTAATTCATGTCATTCTCCTTATATATATCAATGAAAAAAGTTCAAAAAACAAAAGTTAGAGAAAGTAGGCCTCCGAGTTTTTGGATAAGTAAAGTGCAATGACTCAATTAAGAAATTTGCTTCAAAAAATGCTAGAAGAAGTTGTTTTCTTTTAATCGGATTGTACTAATCATAAAAGCACTATAAACGGGGTTTACATTTTAACGTTGATTTTCTTGATGCAATTCAAGCTAAAAAACAATGTAATTTTTTTTTTGTACTTGCTAATTTTTTTGTATGACTTTATAGTACATGGGTAACAAAGCATGAGATTGTGCTAGGGTAACCCAAATGTCGGAACCGACATTGCTTGAAATCACACTTTTGGCTACTACTTCTCGCCAATGTGTCATTGATCATGTTGCTTAATAAGGCTTATATAGGTAGGTTGATCTCTAGATAGTTTCATTTATTAGATCATGTGAGAGTAGTAATAGAGGACGAATGCTTAGGTTCGGTTCGGTGAGCTTCTGGTCAGTCACCTCATGTGCATCCGGGCTGCACGTGAGGGGGAGTGTTAAACTTGTTTCATATCGTTTAAACCACCCAAGCTTGGTTAATAAATTTTAGAGGTTACTCCACCTACTGCCAATAGGTTTTAGGTTGGAATCCTCCAAAAAATCTAACACACACATTGCTGATTTCGGTTTGTCCAGGAGAATCGATGGCTCGCTTTCCCACGTGTCTAACCAAGCCGCCGGGACGATGGGGTACATGGACTTTTTGTCAATCTTACCATTTTACCGCTTTGACAAAATATTACTCCCTCCGTCCCCTTTTTAATAGTCCAGTATTCCATTTTGGGCTGTCCCTTAATAAGTGTCCATTTTGTAAAGTTAGTGGGTAAAAGTTGGTGTATTGTCTATTTTGTCCCTAAAAGTAGATTCCTTTTTGAAAATTTAGTGAGGAAAAGTGTAATGATGATGGGTAAGTAGAGAAAGTGGTGGAAAAAGTTGATGTGAAATGTATAATGATGATGTCTTTTTAATAAGTTGGAATTACGAAGTAGGACAATTAAAAAGGGACGGAGGGAGTATAATTTTGTAAAATATAAAAATAATTGAACCCAAATTATGGTTTTGGAGCCACATCCACGAGTAATAGTCTTGTCATGTCAAATCAAGTTTAAATTTTGAATATTGGAGGGATAAAATGGTAATATGAACATTAAAAAACAGAAAGTTTTGAAACAAGCCCATCATTTTGAGACATCCCAAAAAAGAATAAGGGCATAACAAAGTGGTATGGACGGAGAACAGTTCTATTATTCACATTTCTTACAAAATGGTTATATTTTGTAATTCCTTATATTTTTTATGGTGACAAAAATAGTATTAAGTAAAGTCTATCGAATAAGATCTATATTGGGTATGAAACTTACTATAAATTCGATCTTATAGAAAATTTTATGAGAGAATTGAATAGTTAAGAAAATCTTTATGGGATGGAGAGAGTATTACTTTTGATATGTCTCTGGATTTATTGATCTAAATGTAAAAATGATACGCCTTTGTCATTACAATTTTTTTTTTTTTGACCACTCTTCTTTATTGCTTAATCCTTCAATTATAATTTTTTTCCAAAAAAAATACCACTTATCTTGATAATTGTGTGATATACAATAACTTTCCAATATGTAGTATCTTCGGCTCAAATACTCAAATATTTAGCTTTTATTAGGTATTTAAACTTTTTTAAATTGTAATATGCACAAATTTTTTTTTGTAAGGACCTTAAGTGAGGTTCTTAAGTGCGGACCTCCCTTTCCCGATCGAATTTTAATGATCCAAACCGTTCAATGTGTTCAGAACGTGATTGTAAAGTGCTTGATCTGAGCAGTTTTTATTGAACCGTTCAATGAAAATTGTTCGGATGAAGCACTTTCCGGTTATATTTTTTGCTGATTTCTTGCAATTACCCTTAAAATCATGTTCTGATCACATTGAATAGTTCGAATCATCAAAATTCGATCAAAATCTATGAGGTCCGCACTTAAGCTAAGTAAGGAATTCCTTACAAAATGCTGACAGATGATATGCAATAACTTTTTAGTGTTTCGTTATGTTTTAAAAAAAAGCTTTCACGCAATGCTTTACCTAACTTTAGGTCTAACCAAGTCGTCAAAACCCAAGGGTCTATCTTTTCATGCCTATCTGCATCATTTTGAGCTTCTTAGAAGCTTGCCAAAGGGACCACCAGCCAATAATTCCAACCCAGGGAACACGGAATCACTTGTTGCCATTTATTCAACGCGTTTGGACTTGTTGAATTTCCTCCTCTCTTCTTTGAACTTGTTGCCAGTCTTTCTTATTGCTAATAGTACTGAATTTGGTGACAAAAACCTACTTCCTTTAATTTTCATTGTATGCAATTGGGGCTAGCTCAATTGGTCAGGACACTTGCATCTCATTAGGAACTCAAGGGTTCAAATCTCTCCACCTGCGTTTGGGTGTTCTTCACTTAGAGGGATTTTCCTTTCCTTTTTTGTTTCTACCCTAGTTATTTTTTGTATTGGTTGAATTGACACAAAGGTATTCCACAATTTTAGTTGTAGCTAGAAAGCAAAAGTGTACACGGACGATCCGAATCTAATGAAACTCTTCTTTGGAAAAGTATTTTAAAAAATCGGGACTGTTCAAAAGTATATTGAACAGTCGCGATTCAATTCCTCCATAAAGAACTTATTCAAAAGTATATTTTCCTGCCAAAAAATTGGGTACACTTTTTTTTTTTTTTTTAACTTACTTGGTTTCTGCGACACAGGGTCCGACCCGGTCCTTATTTACAAGTACGTCCCGAACGGCAGCCTCTACTAGTGGGCTGCTGCTTGACACCCTGTCCGAGACGCCCGAGACGCCCAGGTCGAGGCTGACTTCGTCTTGGGAGACCAGAATTAAGAATGTCGAGACGCCCAGGTTGAGGCTCCCTCTGTCTTGGGAGACCAGAATGAAGATTGTCAGAGGCGTAGCCAGGGGTTTAGCCAAGGGCGGAACCAGAAATTGATTCTGCCCTTGGCTAATTCAAAAAAATTTCGGTGGTCAAAATAGTATATATAATATGCATACGGGCAAATACAATGGATATTTCTAGCATCATTATATCCTTGACCTCACATATTGTGAATGTCCAGATTGTAACGAGTGAGAATATCGAATATCTATTTCTGAAAGAGTTAATATAGTGGTGTCTTTAACATGCACAATATTAAAAAATGCTCCTGTAAAAACTCTTTGACATCAACAAATCTCAAAAAATATTCCAATTTTTGTTGTTGTTCCATTATGTATAATTTAAAAAAAAAAGAAGAAGTAAGATTGTAAGAACCAACATTTTAAACCAATTTAAGTACATCAATCAGTGCTTTGCATCAACTAAATCATTTGAATGGTGGATTTGGCTAGGGTGAATTTTGAATGATGGGTTAGACTAAAATTATTTAAACTAGAATTTTACATATAGTTTTTTTTTTTTTTTTTGGGGTTTTTGAGGTAGACATGGGCTATAGCCCATGGGAGCCCATGGCTAGTACCGCCCTTGGGTTTAGCTTACATGCACAATTTGATACATAAATCACAACACCATCCACTACACGCCCCAAAACGACGTAGTTTTGGGCCTCCCTTTAAAAAAAAAAAAAAAAAAAAAAAACTCAAAATCTCAAAATCAGATCCAACAAACGCGAACCAGTCGACCGCGAGCGAGAGGGAGAGAGGAAGAGGGGGAAGACACCACAGCCTTCGACACCAATGAAGAAGATATCTCACCTCCAGATCGCCGACCGCCGCCGCCGCTGCCACCGCTGTATGCCGATGAGCTTCGAACCACCATCACTGGTATCGACCACCACGGCCGCCATACGCCAACGAAGGTAAAAAACCCTTTTTCTGCATACCTACAATTTTAGTCTCTTTCGATTGTAGAAATATATGTGCGTGCGTTATTCTTGCAAATGATCCAAATGACTTCGATCTTTTTCTTTTCTGGAAAAATTTTCAGTGTATTAGCAGCAGAGGAAGGGGTTCATTTACGGGTGGTTTGTATTTATTCAATTTTTTTTGTCCTTTGTTAGCTTTGCACAAAAATTTAGGGTTCCAAATTCACTAAAAGACTGAGGTTAAATGGGCACACTTCAAGAATCCTACACACAACTTTGGGTATTTCCAAATCTGCAGTAGCATATTCAATCTGTTGTTTAATAAGCCTGGCCTTTGGAGAGCAACACACAGTTAATAACAATAGTTTATGTACAGTTACCTGCTTGCTTACAAGACGTGAGAGGATTTCGATGATAAATTCCACCTACGGGAAAGAAGTTTTAAGATGGGAAGCACCAAGCATGTTTATGCCATAGAATACCCAGAGCCACTTGTTCATTTTGCCCTTTGTTCAGGGGAATACTCTGACCCTGCGGTATGAGAACCCTCTATGAGTTTTTATTTTTATTTTTTTATAAGTACTATTTCATTAAGAAGCCCAAACCAGAAAAACAATCGTAGGGCAAAGCCTCAGGGATCCTATGAAAACAGCAAACCCTGAAAACAAAACACCTAGACCACTTCTGAGACTTTGGACCAAAGTTACAATACCAGTACTAAAGCCAAGCACAATCCCAGCACTACAGAAGAACTAGGGTAAAAAATTCTCACCTTGACAGACCCTTCCTTCTACTCAAAGCTCCATCTCTCTGGGATTTATTCATCTTCTACAAGACCACAAGAAATCCCTAATAGCACCAACAGACTTGACAGAAAAAAAAAGATGTTGGTGATTCTCCTTTGCTTTGTTACATTACACACAGTCAGCCCCAACTTACATACCTCAAGCTATTTTCTGAATTTTTGTCTTTTGTTATCAAGTTGTGTTCTGTTTCTGCAAGGGAAAGGGAAAGGGGATTGGTTCAAGTTTCTTTGTTTGTATCTATTTCCGTTTGATTAAGCTTTTCTATTCTTGGTGCACATTATCCATACTTCAAATCTGGTTCTAGAAACTGTAGCATGACTGTTTTCTTAAAAAGATAATTACACATGGTTATCATATCTGACTGTTTTCTTATCTGATTGTCTGCAAGTCCTTGTTCTATGTGTCTTGAGCATGCTAATGTGAGGGTTTACCCTTTTTTTAGGTAGGATGATACATTATTGGCAATCAATTGGCTAGATGTTGAACGGTTTGCATATTTTTGGTGTGTTGATCACTTGTTGATCTACTTTCAGATTTTTTAGAAGAATCCTACTAAGATCAAGAACAAGGAGTACCACGCTACCACTTTGAATGGTGCTATGCAAAAGGGAGAGCACAAAGCTATGCAAGAGGGAATCTCTTTTTTGCAGAATTACTACTGTCCCAGATCATCAAAGCTGCTACTGTCCTAGCTAGAGGGAGAGCACAAAGCAATTCCACAACTCCAAAATAAAGTTCCGCTTGGTGTATGGAGTGTCCAGCCAAGAAAAGATGTTAGCGACACTTTAGGATTTTTCTTTTTCATTTTGCTTGTAATATAGCTTAGGGTAGACGATGATGATGATGTTCTGCTCATGGCCTTTGCTGTAATTTGACAATGTTTCATGGCTTGTTTAAAAAGATACAAGTTTGTACTTTTATTGTTGTATTGGTTATGAAATTCAAATATCACTATGGTGCCAACTTCTTGTAACTTCTCTACATAAGTTTTCTTGATGATTTATTGTCCTGAAGCTCTTAAGGCAAGGCCTGATTTTTTGAAACAATGGGAATGCCGAAACATTTCTGACTGAGACGCTATGACGTCGGGCTAGACTAAAAACAAGGAAAACTCTGTCGAATTTTTCAGAAAATACTGATACGGATACGACACAATACATCTTTCAAGATACGATATGAATATGGATACGATACGGATACGAGACAATACATCTTTCAAGATAAATGGCGGATATGGATACGATACAATACATCTTTCAAGATACGATACGGATACGACACAATACGTTTGACTAATATAAATTGCATTCATTCAATATAATCCAAAACATTACAACCTTGCAACAATCACAGGTTCAACAAAGCAGTCATAATGCTAATACTATTACAGATTCATCAATGTCATAACCAATCAAAATAACAATACATATTCATCGTTTTCATAGAACAACCAAGTGAACTACTCTCCATTATTATTCGCTGCATTCATCATATCAATGAAACTTGGTTGTCCTTCACATCCATGCCCTTGCATTTGTAGTAGATTTGGTTGTAGTCCCCCCCAATATTGACCTTGGTCTTCCATAAAACTTGATTGACCTTTCCAAACTTGGTTCAAGCTTGTTCCGGTTGGGCAAAGAGTTGGATAAAATGGGAAGATAGTTCCGCCTTGTGTCATATTCGCTTGCATGTAATGGGGCATCATATTTGGCCACATTGAATGCCCCATGTAGTTTGGGTGACCCTGCCCAATAATAAAGAAAGATTATCAATAACTTTTACATGAAACAGGAGATTGTGCAATTAAAAATAAAGTTTCTTATATGTACATTTACAACACTCTCTTGTGTCCCGAACCCATGGCTAACCGCAATATTCTCAACCTCCTGAAAATAGCAACAAATATGACTATTACATATGCATTGAATGTCAATATTAACTAGTAAGTTGTTTTTTGTTTCTCTTTTCTTCTTAACGGCTATTTCCACAACACCTTTCTTCCTTTTGCACGGCGGTCTCCCTTTTCGTCGAAGACCTTCCGGGTCAAGAATGTTCGTGCTCTGTTTGGAAGTTATAACTTCATCTCCAATTGAAATAGGATCAATATGAGTACCCATGTCATCACCAAGTGAAACCACATTACTTTCACAAATGACCGAAGCTTCCATCAACTCTCGTTTTAGCTCACGTACCCTTGTCATCACCATGTCATACTTCTCTTGAGAACATTCCGCTAAATCGACAACCTCATTGAAGAGATTGCACATGTTATCATGCCGATGCGCTTCAATTGACGTTGAGTATTTATCGTAACTGATCCGAACTTTAGTATGGGCCCTCTTCACATTTTTGCACCATCTTCTGAAGACATACTTGTCAGGCACTTTTTCAACTCCCATTTGACACCACACCGTCAGCTGATGTCTACAAACCATTCCTCTGAACTCAAACAACCGACAATTACAATGTGCTTCATTAGTGTCTGAATTAAAATCAACAATAAATGACACTTGAAATCTCTTTCTCTCTTTTCCTTCTCCATATGTAACCCATTCTTTCACCTCATATTCGGACACGCTTTCTTTTATTAGACTACAAGAACACTCAAGTCTCCCAAAAAATTCATCATGAAACTCTCTAACCTTCTCATGCGTGTAAACACTTTGAAATTGCTTCTCCAAGTCATTTTTAGTTACTAACGAGATGTAAGTGTGCCAACTTTTCACATCTTCTTGGTTTTCACTCTCCACCTTATTCGCCAATGCATTTTCATACTGCTCTACAAATTGTTTCAAGGTTGTCTTTGAATGAATGTAACCATCAAAATATGAATTTATACTCTCACTTCTTTATGTAGATGACATTCCCGCCCAAAAGCAATCATTCACATAAGCAGGAACCCATCGTTTCCTCTCCAGATACAACCCTGATAACCATGGGTTACTTTGAAGCTCGTATTTTTTCATGAACCCATCCCAAGCATCCTCAAATTGTTCTATTGTCAATGAATTCCATACTGCCTTACGCATACACGAACTAATATTCTCATAGGCATTGCACCCATTTAATTTTTCGGGCAACTTTTTCATAATATGCCATATGCACCACCGATGTGGGGTGTTAGGGAATACAATTTCTAAAGCATTTTCCATGGCCATACACTGGTCAGTAATCATTGCTTTCGGAGCACAACCCCACATGCACGTCTTCCAAGTCTCAAATAACCACGAAAATGACTCTGTATCTTCATGGGAGATGAGCCCGCATCCCAATAAAATAGATTGACCATGATGGTTCATGCCTACAAATGGAGCAAAAGGCATGTGATGCTTATTTACCAAGTACGTCGTGTCAAAAGTCACAACATCACCGAACTCCTTGCAAGCTGCCCTACTCCTTGCATCAACCCAAAATACATTCCTTAGTCGACCCTTTTCATCCAAATCCATTGCAAAAAAGAAGTCAGAATTATCGGCTTTCATTCTCATGAAATAACGATGCATCGCTTCAGCATCTCCTTCCACAAGTCGTAAACGTCGTTGTTTGTCCAAATGATTTCGCAAATCTTTCTTAAGATATGGAAGTTTATCAGGACCTCCCACCTCAATCTGCAGTGAGTCATAAGTCTTGTACACTTGGATCCCGGCTTTATCATTCAATTCAAGCTTTCTTTTTACATGTTCATCCAATACCCTATTGCACTTGAAATACCTTGCCTTTCCCGGGCTTTGTTCATGATTGTGCTTCAACACAACAGTGTTTAACCTCCACTTTCCATCTGGGTGTATCCCAACAGTAACGTGAGCTGGACAATCAATTTTTGTTTGTGGCCGTGGTTTGATCAGGCTGCTTGTTCTTACTCTTGCCTTTCCAGCACGACAACATTCAAATCCTATATGCCTCAACTTTCCATCACTTCCCTTTCTTGATGATCTTTTCGCAATAGCAAATCCTTTTTCTCTAGCATATCTTAAGTAATAACGATATGCATCCTCCGATGTGTCAAATGCCATTCCTTCCTTCGGTTCTTCAACTTTATCTTCACAATTTTCTATGTCCTCCTTCCCATCCTTAGTAGTTTCTATCTCATCATAGTCTTTGCTTGAAGGACCACTCCATACCTCTTCTTCATGTTCAATGCCTCCACTCCACACCTCTTCTTGTTCTCCACACTCGTTGTTTGGAGGCATTGCCAACGGAACAGACTCCGGCAACATCCTAGTTCAGAAACAAAGGAGACAAATAAGAAATAAATTACCAGCAATGATATTGTAAATGTTAATAGCAACACAAGTACAAAAATTAACTAATTAACACAAACTTTTGAAGCAAATGTTAACAAAACTCTAGCAACGATATCGTAACAAATTATGTATTGGACCAAATTCAACAAATTACGATTGGCAAAAGCTCAGTATTGGATCATTTAACACTTTGTATGCTTTAATGGTCAGAAATCCTTAATTTGGATAATCCAAATTGGGCCAATCATTTTAGCGTTGTGTCTTCAAGGTAGACTAATCAATATTTCTTGGATTTAAGCTTGCGGCTTGGGTTGGCTTTCCTATCTTTAGTGGGACACTTTTGTTTACGTGCTTTCGTTCGAGATCGGCTACAATTATTAAAGAAACTAAAAGCACACAAGAACGCCATATTTACGTGCTTTCGTTTGAGATCGGCTACATCCATGATTTCTAAAATTAACAGGAATGCTAAAATAGCCTTGGCATGTCTTTTACTTAATCTGTTTGGAACCCTAATTTTTTTCAAAAAATCTCCAATTCGGCATGAGAGAGATAGAGAGCGAGCATAGAGAGAGAGAGAGAGAGAGAGAGAGAGATATACACTAGCGGTCGTGAGTCGTGAAAACCCGATGATTTCAAATTACTTTGGTCCTCTCTCTTGCGAAGAGTGGTGTCGCCTGAGGTGGATAAGGAGGGTCTGGTGGTGATTGGCGGTGGCGGTGGTCGGCTGTGGTGATTCCCCCAGTTCTCTCTCCCTCTTCCTCTCTCTCTCTCCCCTCTGTAGAACAATTGGTTTGGGAATTGGGGGGAACGGGAAACGCAATCAGATTTTGAGATTTTGAGTTTTTTTTTTTTTAGCCCCAAAACGACGTCGTTTTGGGGCGTGTAGTGGAATGCTAGGTACACTACATGAACCACAACACCATCCACTACACGCCCCAAAACGACGTCGTTTTGGGGCTCCCTTAAAATAAATAAAAAAAACTCAAAAACTGATTGCGTTTCCCGTTCCCCCCAATTCCCAAACCAATTGTTCTACAGAGGGGAGAGAGAGAGAGAGAGGAAGAGGGAGAGAGAACTGGGGGAATCACCACAGCCGACCACCGCCACCGCCAATCACCGCCAATCACTCCTTATCCACCTCAGGCGACACCACTCTTCGCAAGAGAGAGGACCAAAGTAATTTGAAATCATCGGGTTTTCACGACTCACGACCGCCAGTGTACCAAGGTCGGTCTCTCTCTCTCTCTCTCTCTCTCTCTCTCTATGCTCGCTCTCTATCTCTCTCATGCCAAATTGGAGATTTTTTGAAAAAAATTAGGGTTCCAAACAGATTAATTAAAAGACATGCCAAGGCTATTTTAGCATTCCTGTTAATTTTAGAAATCATGGATGTAGCCGATCTCAAACGAAAGCACGTAAATATGGCGTTCTTGTGTGCTTTTAGTTTCTTTAATAATTGTAGCCGATCTCGAACGAAAGCACGTAAACAAAAGTGTCCCACTAAAGATAGGAAAGCCAACCCAAGCCGCAAGCTTAAATCCAAGAAATATTGATTAGTCTACCTTGAAGACACAACGCTAAAATGATTGGCCCAATTTGGATTATCCAAATTAAGGATTTCTGACCATTAAAGCATACAAAGTGTTAAATGATCCAATACTGAGCTTTTGCCAATCGTAATTTGTTGAATTTGGTCCAATACATAATTTGTTACGATATCGTTGCTAGAGTTTTGTTAACATTTGCTTCAAAAGTTTGTGTTAATTAGTTAATTTTTGTACTTGTGTTGCTATTAACATTTACAATATCATTGCTGGTAATTTATTTCTTATTTGTCTCCTTTGTTTCTGAACTAGGATGTTGCCGGAGTCTGTTCCGTTGGCAATGCCTCCAAACAACGAGTGTGGAGAACAAGAAGAGGTGTGGAGTGGAGGCATTGAACATGAAGAAGAGGTATGGAGTGGTCCTTCAAGCAAAGACTATGATGAGATAGAAACTACTAAGGATGGGAAGGAGGACATAGAAAATTGTGAAGATAAAGTTGAAGAACCGAAGGAACGAATGGCATTTGACACATCGGAGGACGCATATCGTTATTACTTAAGATATGCTAGAGAAAAAGGATTTGCTATTGCGAAAAGATCATCAAGAAAGGGAAGTGATGGAAAGTTGAGGCATATAGGATTTGAATGTTGTCGTGCTGAAAAGGCAAGAGTAAGAACAAGCAGCCCGATCAAACCACGGCCACAAACAAAAATTGATTGTCCAGCTCACGTTACTGTTGGAATACACCCAGATGGAAAGTGGAGGTTAAACACTGTTGTGTTGAAGCACAATCATGAACAAAGCCCGGGAAAGGCAAGGTATTTCAAGTGCAATAGGGTATTGGATGAACATGTAAAAAGACGGCTTGAATTGAATGATAAAGCCGGGATCCAAGTGTACAAGACTTATGACTCACTGCAGATTGAGGCGGGAGGTCCTGATAAGCTTCCATATCTTAAGAAAGATTTGCGAAATCATTTGGACAAACAACGACGTTTACGACTTGTGGAAGGAGATGCTGAAGCGATGCATCGTTATTTCATGAGAATGAAAGCCGATAATTCTGACTTCTTTTTTGCAATGGATTTGGATGAAAAGGGTCGACTAAGGAATGTATTTTGGGCTGATGCAAGGAGTAGGGCAGCTTGCAAGGAGTTTGGTGATGTTGTGACTTTTGACACGACGTACTTGGTAAATAAGCATCACATGCCTTTTGCTCCATTTGTAGGCGTGAACCATCATGGTCAATCTATTTTATTGGGATGCGGGCTCATCTCCCATGAAGATACAGAGTCATTTTCGTGGTTATTTGAGACTTGGAAGACGTGCATGTGGGGTTGTGCTCCGAAAGCAATGATTACTGACCAGTGTATGGCCATGAAAAATGCTTTAGAAATTGTATTCCCTGACACCCGACATCGGTGGTGCATATGGCATATTATGAAAAAGTTGCCCGAAAAATTAAATGGGTGCAATGCCTATGAGAATATTAGTTCGTGTATGCGTAAGGCAGTATGGAATTCATTGACAATAGAACAATTTGAGGATGCTTGGGATGGGTTCATCAAAAAATACGAGCTTCAAAGTAACCCATGGTTATTAGGGTTGTATCTGGAGAGGAAACGATGGGTTCCTGCTTATGTGAATGATTGCTTTTGGGCGGGAATGTCATCTACATAAAGAAGTGAGAGAATAAATTCATATTTTGATGGTTACATTCATTCAAAGACGACCTTGAAACAATTTGTAGAGCAGTATGAAAATGCATTGGCGAATAAGGTGGAGAGTGAAAACCAAGAAGATGTGAAAAGTTGGCACACTTACATCCCGTTAGTAACTAAAAATTACTTGGAGAAGCAATTTCAAAGTGTTTACACGCATGAGAAGGTTAGAGAGTTTCATGATGAATTTTTTGGGAGACTTGAGTGTTCTTGTAGTCTAATAAAAGAAAGCGTGTCCGAATATGAGGTGAAAGAGTGGGTTACATATGGAGAAGGAAAAGAGAGAAAGAGATTTCAAGTGCCATTTATTGTTGATTTTAATTCAGACACTAATGAAGCACATTGTAATTGTCGGTTGTTTGAGTTCAGAGGAATGGTTTGTAGACATCAGCTGACGGTGTGGTGTCAAATGGGAGTTGAAAAAGTGCCTGACAAGTATGTCTTCAGAAGATGGTGCAAAAATGTGAAGAGGGCCCATACTAAAGTTCGGGTCAGTTATGATAAATACTCAACGTCAATTGAAGCGCATCGGCATGATAACATGTGCAATCTCTTTAATGAGTTGTTGATTTAGCGGATGTTCTCAAGAGAAGTATGACATGGTGATGACAAGGGTACGTCAGCTAAAACGAGAGTTGATGGAAGCTTCGGTCATTTGTGAAAGTAATGTGGTTTCACTTGGTGATGACATGGGTACTCATATTGATCCTATTTCAATTGGAGATGAAGTTATAACTTCCAAACAGAGCACGAACATTCTTGACCCGGAAGGTCTTCGACGAAAAAGGAGACCGCCGTGCAAAAGGAAGAAAGGTGTTATGGAAATAGCCGTTAAGAAGAAAAGAGAAACAAAAAAAAAAGACACTGTCCAATGAAAAAGTCAAGGTATAAGTTCTTTATTATTTGTTGGTTACTAGTTTATTTTTTTATTTGAACAACTTACTAGTTAATATTGACATTCAATGCATATGTAATAGTCATATTTGTTGCTATTTTCGGGAGGTTGAGAATATTGCGGTTGGCCATGGGTTCGGGACACAAGAGAGTGTTGTAAATGTACATATAAGAAACTTTATTTTTAATTGCACAATCTCCTGTTTCATGTAAAAGTTATTGATAATCTTTCTTTATTGTTGGGCAGGGTCACCCAAACTACATGGGGCATTCAATGTGGCCAAATATGATGCCCCATTACATGCAAGCGAATATGACACAAGGCGGAACTATCTTCCCATTTTCTCCAACTCTTTGCCCAACCGGAACAAGCTTGAACCAAGTTTGGAAAGGTCAATCAAGTTTTATGGAAGACCAAGGTCAATATTGGGGGGGGGGACTACAACCAAATCTACTACAAATGCAAGGGCATGGATGTGAAGGACAACCAAGTTTCATTGATATGATGAATGCAACGAATAATAATGGAGAGTAGTTCACTTGGTTGTTCTATGAAAACGATGAATATGTATTGTTATTTTGATTGGTTATGACATTGATGAATCTGTAATAGTATTAGCATTATGACTTCTTTGTTGAACCTGTGATTGTTGCAAGGTTGCAATGTGTTGGATTATATTGAATGAATGCAATTTATATTAGTCAAACGTATTGTGTCGTATCCGTATCCGTATCGTATCTTGAAAGATGTATTGTATCGTATCCATATCCGCCATTTATCTTGAAAGATGTATTATCTCGTATCCGTATCGTATCCATATTCATATCGTATCTTGAAAGATGTATTGTGTCGTATCCGTATCCGTATTTTCTGAAAAATTCGACAGAGTTTCTCTTGTTTTTAGTCTAGCCCGACGTCATAGCGTCTCAGTTAGAAATGTTTCGGCATTCCCATTGTTTCAAAAAATCAGGCCTTGCCTTAAAGAGCTTCAGGACAATAAATCATCAAGAAAACTTATGTAGAGAAGTTACAAGAAGTTGGCACCATAGTGATATTTGAATTTCATAACCAATACAACAATAAAAGTACAAACTTGTATCTTTTTAAACAAGCCATGAAACATTGTCAAATTACAGCAAAGGCCATGAGCCGAACATCATCATCATCGTCTACCCTAAGCTATATTACAAGCAAAATGAAAAAGAAAAATCCTAAAGTGTCGCTAACATCTTTTCTTGGCTGGACACTCCATACACCAAGCGGAACTTTATTTTGGAGTTGTGGAATTGCTTTGTGCTCTCCCTCTAGCTAGGACAGTAGCAGTTTTGATGATCTGGGACAGTAGTAATTCTGCAAAAAAGAGATTCCCTCTTGCATAGCTTTGTGCTCTCCCTTTGCATAGCACCATTCAAAGTGGTAGCGTGGTACTGCTTGTTCTTGATCTTAGTGGGATTCTTCTAAAAAATCTGAAAGTAGATCAACAAGTGATCAACACACCAAAAATATGCAAACCGTTCAACATCTAACCAATTGATTGCCAATAATGTATCATCCTACCTAAAAAAAGGGTAAACCCTCACATTAGCATGCTCAAGACACATAGAACAAGGACTTGCAGACAATCAGATAAGAAAACAGTTAGATATGATAACCATGTGTAATTATCTTTTTAAGAAAACAGTCATGCTACAGTTTCTAGAACCAGATTTGAAGTATGGATAATGTGCACCAAGAATAGAAAAGCTTAATCAAACGGAAATAGATACAAACAAAGAAACTTGAACCAATCCCCTTTCCCTTTCCCTTGCAGAAACAGAACACAACTTGATAACAAAAGACAAAAATTCAGAAAATAGCTTGGGGTATGTAAGTTGGGGCTGACTGTGTGTAATGTAACAAAGCAAAGGAGAATCACCAACATCTTTTTTTTTCTATCAAGTCTGTTGGTGCTATTAGGGATTTCTTGTGGTCTTGTAGAAGATGAATAAATCCCAGAGAGATGGAGCTTTGAGTAGAAGGAAGGGTCTGTCAGGGTGAGAGTTTTTTACCCTAGTTCTTCTGTAGTGCTGGGATTGTGCTTGGCTTTAGTACTGGTATTGTAACTTTGGTCCAAAGTCTCAGAAGTGGTCTAGGTGTTTTGTTTTCAGGGTTTGCTGTTTTCATAGGATCCCTGAGGCTTTGCCCTACGATTGTTTTTCTGGTTTGGGCTTCTTAATGAAATAGTACTTATATAAAAAAATAAAAATAAAAACTCATAGAGGGTTCTCATACCGCAGGGTCAGAGTATTCCCCTGAACAAAGGGCAAAATGAACAAGTGGCTCTGGGTATTCTATGGCATAAACATGCTTGGTGCTTCCCATCTTAAAACTTCTTTCCCGTAGGTGGAATTTATCATCGAAATCCTCTCGCGTCTTGTAAGCAAGCAGGTAACTGTACATAAACTATTGTTATTAACTGTGTGTTGCTCTCCAAAGGCCAGGCTTATTAAACAACAGATTGAATATGCTACTGCAGATTTGGAAATACCCAAAGTTGTGTGTAGGATTCTTGAAGTGTGCCCATTTAACCTCAGTCTTTTAGTGAATTTGGAACCCTAAATTTTTGTGCAAAGCTAACAAAGGACAAAAAAAATTGAATAAATACAAACCACCCGTAAATGAACCCCTTCCTCTGCTGCTAATACACTGAAAATTTTTCCAGAAAAGAAAAAGATCGAAGTCATTTGGATCATTTGCAAGAATAACGCACGCACATATATTTCTACAATCGAAAGAGACTAAAATTGTAGGTATGCAGAAAAAGGGTTTTTTACCTTCGTTGGCGTATGGCGGCCGTGGTGGTCGATACTAGTGATGGTGGTTCGAAGCACGTCGGCGTACAGCGGTGGCAGCGGCGGCGGCGGTCGGCGATCTGGAGGTGAGATATCTTCTTCGTTGGTGTCGAAGGCTGTGGTGTCTTCCCCCTCTTCCTCTCTCCCTCTCGCTCGCGGTCGACTGGTTCGCGTTTCTTGGATCTGATTTTGAGATTTTGAGTTTTTTTTTTTTTTTTTTTTTAAAGGGAGGCTCAAAACGACGTCATTTTGGGGCGTGTAGTGGATGGTGTTGTGGTTTATGTAGTGTACGTAGCATTTCCGGGAATCACCCAGCCATTATTTACAGGAACATCCAGGCCAGAAAGGTCTTGTTGGGTAATGATTTTGAGCCACACATTGCTGATTTCGGTTTCGCCAGAATAATCGATCGACGGCTCGCTTTCCCATGTGTCCACCCAAGTCGCCGGGACGATGGGGTACATGCCGCCGGAGTACATCAAGGGCGCTACCATGGCGACCGCCATGGGGGACGTCTACAGTTTCGGAATACTTATGCTGTAAATCTCGCCGGGGATTAGACCGGATTCATTTGAGGAGAGCAATGGGAAGGAAGTGTGGTTTGTTGAATGGGCTAGAGAAAAGGTGGCTCAAAATCTGCACATGGAAATTCTTGATGCTAATATCTCCAGGGCAGGGATGGAGGAATCCGGGGTTGTCGAATTTCTCCGGATTGCTCTCTTGTGTGCTAGTTACTTATCCACGGATAGGCCGCCTATGAGGGAGGTGTTGGAGTTGTTGAAGTGGATTCCTACTTAAAATCACGCTCTTGGCTACAGGACTTGGTATGTGCGGCTCGGATTCGCACTAGGTATCCATTCTCTTTCATGGACACTTTATGTTTCCAATGTTATGTATCCTAACATTTCGGCTTGGCTGCTTCTCGTGTCATCGATCTCGTTGATTAATAAGGCTTATTTAGATAGGTTGATCTCTAGATATATTTGCCAGATCATTTGAGATAATAATCGTGGGAAGAATGCTTAGTCATTATTATCTTGCTAGCTAGATGTTGGGCACTGGTGATGCGTGTGCAAATTAATTTTTGTGAAATGCTTTGTCGTTATAAAAATAAGTTTTGCCTCTCTCAGTTCTCAAATCCATGGGTTGGCATTTTTCTTCTTTTTTTTTTTTCCCTCCTTAGTACGATCTTCAGTTTAGCGTCCATGTGTTTACACCCATTTTTGGCCAATACTCAGAAAATGAATTTATGGGGTAAAAGGTGGCCTTGAAAGTCAAATCTCTGGCCTTGAAAAACCTTATAACCAGTTGCCCACAAAATAGGGCCGGTTTGGAAGCCATTGACTGAATGGAGTTTTGCAAAGGCTTGGGACAAATTAATTATCACAAGCCCAAGCCCAAGACAGGCCAAAGACGTGGGTCGATCTACTAGGTCTGAGCGTTTTATCCAGGCCTAGGCAAGTTTTTAGAAACAATAAGGCCTTCTAGGAGGTCCAAATAAGTTAAAACCTGGGTTTTTCTCCAGGCTTGGGCTCACAAGGCTACCAAGGAGAATGGATGTCCATGATTCACCTCAAGTTTAGGCCCAAATTGATAGATGGGCCTACTTCCTTAAAAACGTTACATATGGCCTTTAATTGGCAAGAGAAGGCCTTAAGTTGCTCACAAGCAGAGCTCAAAAGCCTAGATGTTCTTGCTGGGTAGGTCTGGACGAGCTACTCACAAACAGCTCAAGGTCTGAGTGGTCACCATCCTTCAGCATGAAGCAAGGCCAAGGACAGGTGACGTACATGCAGCCCTTGGAGCTGCTGGTAAATGATTCATGCAGACCAAAGCAAACTGCTCACAAATAGCTCACTGAGGTCTGGTTGATCCTTTGTTTCTTGATTCTTCCTCCGTAAGAAATCAAACTTAGAGGATTTAGAGGGCTCACAAGAGATGCAAGGACTAATATAATGGTGGGAAGGCCCGAAGAAGTCTCAGTCTTCAGCATTGGTGAGCCCAGAGGATGTCCATTCAAACAGTAGCTTGAGTGTTGAAGTAGATCAAAAGACTTGGATGCTTGAGGAGCCGAAATTCCTTTTGCCATTTTGCAAAGTTTTATGCAAGAATGAAGTAAAGAGCACGTTTTGGTCAGGGAACAACCTCTCATTGGAGCATTTTGAAGCAGCTCAAGAGGGCCACTTGGTAGTCATGCATTGAAGCATTTGAAGCAGCTGAAGGCCTGTAGCTCCTACCTATAAATCACAATTTTGAAGGCCTTATGAAGGTCCACGACCTCAAGAGCTCAAAGCTTATACAACTACATTTCCATTTCTTTTAAACTTTTCTTGTACTCACTTCATAGTAGTTTAAGTTTTTATCATAATCCTTGAATCCAAGCTTCGTTAAACCGTTAACGGAGTTTGTTTGATCCAAGTTTAGCCTCATTTCATCTTTCTTTCCATTTTTCCAGCAATGGTCAGAAAATTTTAAGTCCTTAGCTCGCAAAGGTAACCAACGAACCATCACGAGGACTTACCCTTTAGGCCAAGCACAGTCACTCGAAAGAAGTCAGATTTTGAGGCACGAAGGCCTTAAAAACAACTCGGACAACAATCCTGTTCTGGCACGCTCGCATTGAAGCATTTGAAGCAGCTAAAGGCCGGTAGCTCCTGCCTATAAATTACAATTTTGAAGGGCTTATGACAGGTCCATGACCTCAAGAGCTCAAAGTTTATGCAACTACATTTACATTTCCATTTCTTTCAAACTTTGTTTTTACTCACTTCATAGTAGTTTAAGTTTTTATCATAATACTTGAATCCAAGCTTCGTTAAACCGTTAACGGAGTTTGTTTGATCCAAGTTTAGCCTCATTTCATCTTTCTTTCCATTGTTCTAGCAATGGTCAGAAAATTTTAAGTCCTTAGCTTGCAAAGGCAACCAACGAACCATCACGAGGACTTACCCTTTGGGCCAAGCACAATCACTCGAAAGAAATAAGATTTCGAGGCACGAAGGCCTTAAAAACAACTCAGATAGCAATCCTATCCTGGCACGCCCGCAACACTAGCCGATTTGGTTTTGCACATTTTTGTGGAAAACACCATGGTACATGCGATGTGTGTGCAAATTAGTTTGATGCATCTATTGAGGTGTATCATGTGTTTTATGCAGGATGCAAAATGCATACCTTTATTGAAAAATAGGAAAACCAAAAAATATAGGAAGCAAGCCACAAAAAAAAAAAAAAAAGAATCCAGAAACCTTATCTTCATCTTTCGTAGAATAACTTTATCGTTCTTCCGAAATGGAGACGAAATCAACCATACAATTGAAACAGTAATTGAATCGTGGGTTCAGTGGAGTGTGAGGCAATTGAGTCAGTTGATTTTACGAACAAAGCGGATTCGAAATTCTCTTTCATTCCGAAGGCATAACCTGTATTCAGATGCTTCACATTTGCTCAAAGATTGTTTATCTTTAACAATGAAGAAAGATGCTTCATATTTGCTCCAAGATTATCTATCTTTAACAATGAAGAAAATAGTGTACGGTTGTATAAATCTCGATCAAATCTATATATGCCAAATCTTATAATTGTACAAATCTCCTCCAAAATGCAATATACAAATCAACAGTAGAACTTTACATGAGTAACAAGATGCGCCGTATATATAAGTATACGTATGCAAAAAAATCTTATGACTACGCGTATATAAATTTACATTTATCTTCACCAGTTCACTAAATCGACGACATATACTTCAACTAAAGGCACACGGAAACGAAGCGTTGAGCAACAGAGAAAACAGAGGAAATGCACATGAGTTCACTAGGTTACAGGGAAATATACTTCCAGGCTTCCAGCAGTAAAGTTTATAACGTTGTAATCTGGCGATTAAGAGAGCACGTTGAAAGCTTCCGTGCCGCATGCAACCTTGATAAAGACATCCTCTAAAGTCGTATCTGCCAAACCCCACGCTTGAACAACGAACCTTCTGTTTGCCTTCGCAACTGCTTGGAAACCTTGTGCAATTCTGACTTCTTGTTTTAGCAGCTCAAACTTTTGGGTTCCAGATAAATGGTACATCTTGTTAGCATTCTGCGATAAATTATTCACCAAGCTCTCAACTTCTTCATGATTCGAGGATGTCGTCATTGTAAACACATAAGAACCTCCGTATCTAGCCTTCAGCTATCATCGAAAAGTTTTTTTTTTTTTCGTATTATCATAACATGTTAACGAAAATGCACTTGGCAATTCATTCTGCTTTGTGCTTACTAACTAATTTCATATTCTACTGGCTTAGTAGAAACTGCACTTCAGCAACAGGAAATTCGAATTCCGGGCAGTGAGAACAACAGGAAAGGGTAGGAGGACACTGGCTCCATGATTAAAACTCGGCTGATTGTCGTTGAGGTTATAGGTTCAAATCTGAGGAAAACCGCTTTGTGCAGAAAAAGCCGAAGGTTAGCGTACCACCCTATCTACCTCTCCCGTTTAGAATCCCGGGAAAGGGTATAGGATATGCTAATGCGTGTGAAGGAAAGCAATGCTAGGTGCCGCTTGCTTTCCTAATAGAGATGATGGAGAGGATGCGTAGAGAACCCGAAAACAACTCACTTTTGCATTATGAAACTTCCTTAACATTGAGAGCCGTATGACAGCTTGTTATCGATTTTGTATTATTCCTGGGCAAACATATTATATGCAACTATGCGAGAAAAAAGGGAGATCATTCCAAAAAAAAAGAAGACATGATTACAAGGATTTTGCTGAAGCTTTAGGTACAGATACAGTATTGCAAAAATTTGCAAGCAGCTAGCTGGATACATTACGACAAAGAGATTGATCGTCAATGAGCTAGTAATGTATGGCATATATTGTCAAAGTTGCCAACCACAAAAATTCCTAGTCGATCACAGAAATGCTCTGCCTCCTCCATGGCTCCATTGAATGTGCTGAAAGCCTTTCGGAAAGCTTATTAATCAACGGGATTACAAAGGAAAAAAGCAAGTGCAAAACTGTGACTACTTCTATTGGATCATATAGCACTAGTAGAATGAATAGTATCTGATTTCAGGTATGAAAATTGATGAGAGACATTACTTTCTTTTGAACGGCCGATGAGAGACAGTACTGGTGAGAATGATTGCCCGATTTTGTTCTGCTTGCTTGACGACATTCCATAAATTGTCCAGTACTGGGCTTGTCTATATAAACTACCTTTACAAGATCTTCAAGAATTAGACAATTACGTACATATAAGAGACTTGAGCACCAAAAAAGGTAAACACGTACTTTGGGATCCCCAGTCTGTGAAATGACGACGCGGAGCCTCCTTTTCGTACCTCCGCTATACATCCCAGCCTTTTCTTCAGTGGCGAGTCCATGAAATAGGTTCACACTCTTAAGAGATTCTTCCACTACCTTGAACAGCAAAAAAAATTCATTAGTCTTGAAGTTGTTACAAAACTATTAGGAGCAAGGAAACAACATATAATCAAAGATCATTTGTCCAAACCGAGACCCAAGCCTACGATTGGCAAGAAACCAATCGAGGACACCCATTTGGGGATGAAGCCCACCTGATAGGCCGAGGCCCAAAACCTTAAAATGAGTCTAAAAAACTCAGATCATTGCAATTCAACACAAACCGGGCAAAGCCCAGCCCAAAACGAGCCAAAGCCAGCCCAACACCACTGCATAACCCTAATCACTACACAGATCAACCCTCGCCGCCGCCCAAACCAACTGCCGACACACCAACCTCAAGCGAAACAACCCACCACCAGATTCAGCCACCAAACAAGACCGAAACAAAAACCACCAGACACAGAAGACGAAAACCTACAACGCCGTGAGCCACAAAAGTCCCGGATGGAGACCGCCAAGAACTGCCATTTCGATCCCCCCATGAAATGAACATTCTTTATGGGATGGATGTAGATATAATTTTTCACTCTTCTGTCCCATAAAATTTGTACATTTCTACTATTCACATCTCTTACAAAAGGGTTATATTTTGTAATTCATAATATTTTTTATGGTTACAAAAAATTATAATACAATTAAGTAAGATCTATATTGGGTATGCAATCTATAATACAAATTGTGACGGTGTGGGGGACCACAAAAATTCTCTACATAAATCCCAACCATGGGATTTGGTACACATTTCTCTGTATAAATCCTAGCCATTGAGTTGCTCAATATGGTCAATGTTTTTTGGTAATGAAACGAATTTTGGGTAATGAATGGGTGGAAATTATCTTCGGTTATGGACTATAAAGACTTGATTGAGGGAACAAATATAATAACTGATTTATACAGGAAGAATTTTGATAATAATTTCTGAAATTACCGTTGACGTTGATCAGGTGAACAATGACATGCTATAATGGAAAATACAATAACATGCTATGAATCGGGTAAGAGAAATTGCCATTGATTGGGTGAACAATGCCACGCTATAATGGAAAATACAATGACATGCTAGAAATTGCCATCCATTCTCATTTTCAGTAATAAATTATGGGTGAACAAATTTCTCTCTCTCTCTCTCATCATTTTCTTTCCAGTTCTCTTTCCTGTCTCCCTCACTCTCGCCCTCTCTCCAGTTCTCTCTCCACTGGTATGGCTCTTTGTTTTTTTTTTAAGTGGTTGTGACAATTGTGAATCAATAAATAAGTTGTTTAGAAAAGTAGTTCTTTGTTCTTTGGTGTGTGCAAAGTTATGAGAGAAGTATGTTACTCCACTTCTTCTTTTTTCTTTTCAAAAGAATATGTCTTGGAATATGGTTTAGAAATTCAAAACTTTCTACTTTAATTTAAAACACGGTAGGCATCCGTGTTCTCATTTTAATTTTGCATATCGAACCAACCCCTTATATGAAAAACTTGATGAGTACTAGTCTATCATTGTTTTAATACTGACATGTTCTTTCGTGTGTTCTAATATGTGTTAGTGTATAAACTGTTGTTCGAATCTCATTTTCTTTTCCGGTAAGTATCTTCGTATTTTGTGTGTCCAGGATTACAAGACGAATAATGAGAATGTTCAAGTAGTAGTTGACGTGAAAATTGACCCACCAATTGATAAGCATTCTAGTTATAACAACTAAACTGCAATTTTTAGTCTACTTACATTGAAATATATATTATTAGAATAAACTGCACTTTCTTAAAGATGGAGAAATAAACGTGCCGCACATATCAAACAAAAGTTTGCCTGCATGAGAATAAGAAGCAAACAAAGAGCAAAATGTTGAAATTGAAACATCAAATGATATGTATTTATAGTGACATGCATTATATAGACTTACTCCAACCAAAATAATCAAATTGCGATTTTTAGTCTGCTTACATTGAAATATATATCTATATAATAAGCTAGCACATTTTTTGTAGGGTTAAATACCGGCACACCCCCTCCGCGAAACACGTTTTTCTTGGACACCCCCTCGACAAAAGTTCGCTACCGCGAGACCCCTTCATCTTTTTTTTTTTTACCATGACACCCCTTCCGTCATGAATATTGGAATATTCCGTTTAAATTTCCAAAATTGCCCTTGTCATCTTCTTAAATTTCCATTATTTGACCAGGCTCTGTTTTTTTGATCCCGTGACCAAGCCGTGTTTGTTCCAAGTTTTCTTCAAAACTCGTCGACCCATTCATCACAAACCAAGAAACCCTCTCTCTCTCTCTCTCTCTCTCTCTCTCTCTCTCTCTCTCTCTCCCTTCCTCCCATGGCTTCCTCCCTCACACCCACCATTGCTCACACACTCTCTCTCTCCCATGGCTTCCTCCCTCACACCCACCATTGCTCACATTATCCCACAATTCAACCCATCTCAAGCTCCCATCAAACCCATTCCAATCCTCTATAACACAATTCCCAATCAGGTAAAACAATAAAACAAAACCCAAAGGTAATTTTCACCTATTATCTAGTCGAATTTCAAGTGAATAAGCTATAAGCATTTCTCGGGAGCGAATATCTCCAGCCGAGACGGACTCCGTATCAAGGTTGCCGCCGATCTCTCGACGGTGGAAACATCGTAGTCGTCCGATCTGAAGCATCCGAATTTCAGGATAAACGAACTCCTCCTCTCCTTGATTTCCTTATTCTTTCTCGTCTCAACGTTCTCTCCGTTTTTGTTCTTCACCTCATCGGGATCCATGGCCTAGTTTTCTGCCTTCCGTTTAGTCAGCTGTTTTCGGTTGGGTGGGGTGGGTGTGGTAGGCGTGGAGGTGGGTGTTGGTTGTGGTGGGAGCCGGCGCCGACGGTGGGGGAGTGGGGTCGATGGGATGGGGTGGGGTGGGGTGGGGTAGTATTGGAAGGATTGAGGTAAGAGAGGAAATATGGTTGAGGGTAGTATTGGAACATTTTATTACTTTTGAATTCATTTCAATAAAAAAATTAACAGAACTTAACAGAACTCTAACGGAAGGGGTGTACGGGTAAAGTAGAGATAACGGAGGGGGTCTAGCCGTAGCGAATTTCGGGGGAAGGGGTGACCGTGAAAAACGGATAACGTTGGAGGGGTGTCTCGGTAAATAACCCTTTTTTGTATCCTATGTGCATAAATCTACTAGCCCTCGTAAATCCTACGGCTGAATTAAGTTTTGAGGTTTCTAGTCTACACTATTACGTCTGCCCCATATCCAAACCAAGAAACGCTGTCTCCCTCCCACCCTCCCCATTCGGTTTCTCCCTCCTTCTGTCCTTCATCTCCCTCTTGGTACACCACCGGAAGAAACTCCAACAAAAAGAAACTGGAAGAAAGGCAAACAACGTAGACAGAATCGTTCTCTTCTCTTTTTTAATAATTTCAAGTAGTCTCCCTATATAATTTATTTTTTTTATGTTTATTTCAAGTAGTCTCCCTATATAATTTCTTTGCTTTTTTTTTTTTTTATTCGAGGTAGTCTCCCTATGTAATTTCTTTGCCTTTTGTTTTCCTTATTCCAGGTAGTCTCCTTTTTTGCATTCAAGGAGTTTGTTAGAATGCTTAAATGAGAAATATACATCACCTTTTGTTTACTAATAGCTGGGCCCAATTTTGGTCCTATTTGTGTTCAAAGTCATATGCTGAATACTATTTTTTTGGTCTCTAGGTTTTATATGGCAGCTGGAGCTGTGCATGAGAAAGAGACAGACTGATTGGCAACCCATGAACATTACTGGAGAAATTTAGATAGAATCGTAGCCATACAAAGAAAAATTTTCCCATGAGCAGAAAGTTTCAAAAGAAGTAAACCCAAAGGGGTTTGGCCAAGTTGTTATGAGGTCACAGTCTTCATTTCCACGGAGCCACTAGGGGTTATTCCCAATCATTACCTTCAGGGCTGCGGATCTGCACATCCGGTGATAAAAAAATCCAAGATTCAAAAAGAGTAATGAGTTGGTTACAATTTATCCGGATTTGACTGCATATTTGCTAACTCAAAAAAAGTAAAAAAATAAGAGTAAATTACACTAAGCCCCCCTCAACTAATCCGCATTTTCACTTAACCCCCTCAGACTATAAAACCCGACATTGTGCACCCTCTAACTATCTAGAGTTGACACTTAACACCCTTTTGTTAGGTCTTCGTAAGAAATATTCACCGACGGTCGTCTCCGGCCACCGGACGGCCGATCCGAGCCGTCCAAAATTTTTTTTTAAAAAAAACCGAGTGGGCCGTTGCGAGAATCAACGGCATCCGACGTGCGTAGGTGCTCGATCCAAACACCCCAAGAATTTAAATGGGGTGTTTGGATCGAGCACCTACGCACGTCGGATTCCGTTGATTCCCAAGGTAGCCCACTCGGTTTTTTTAAAAAAATTTTTGGACGGCTCGGATCGGCCGTCCGATGTCCGGAGACGGCCGTATGTATATTTTTCCTACGGAGACCTAACAAAAGGGTGTTAAGTGTCAATTCTGGATAGTTAGAGGGTGCACAATGTCTGGTTTTATAGTCTAATGGGATTAAGTGAAAATACGGATTAGTTGAGGGGGACTTAGTGTAATTTACTCAAAAAAAATACTCCAGATAGAGTGATACTCTTCAGACACTTGTGTCCTCAATGTGTCCTTTAAGTGGGTTTTTTTTTTTTTTTTTTTTTCTGTTTTACAATTTTTCACGTGTAGTATCAATTGGGTTTTGCCAGTTCTAATCAATAGTTGGTAGAGTGATCACTGATCAATACCCTGTGAACAATTGAGTTTTTCAATAGTTGGTAGAGTTATATCAATACCCAGTGCTGGGAATTGAGAGACTTTGTAACGTGGATTTGAGAGGCTTATGAGCGCATGGTTCCATGGCATGGTGTTACTTGAGCTCCTCTATTCTCAAACGTAAAATTTTATGAAAGGAGTCAAATTGAATGAGGTTACGAGTGCATCGTTGTCACTTTATTTGTTGAACCAGCGTAGTTGCTACTTTTGTTTTAATCACGAACCAGTTTGCTAATTGGAATGCTATATCTTATGGACAATACCTTAGTTATTAGTCTAGCTTAGAGATTTTTTATTCTGCCTTTTACCACAACCAACGGAAAGGAAAATACAACTTGCGTTAAGGGAAAAGGAAAATACACCGGTATGATTGTTTGAATTGCTATGGGTTTTTTATGGAAAAAAAATTATATCCCATTAATTTCTTTTTTCTGTTTACCAGACCGTATGCAGGTTTGACCTCTTCAACAAATAAATTTTGGAATTGTGATACGTGATGGGCAAAACATCAACGTTAGCCGTAGCAATGAGGTAATTCCATCAGTTACATATATTCACTATTATCTTTGGTAAACTTTGCTAATACTCTATACCCTATGTTTATAGGAAAAATTGATAGTTCAGGCAAAACAAATGTCACGCAAAGGGACAGAAAAAGTAACATATCCCATGAGAAACGAGAATGCATATGTATGACCCTTAAATTTTTTTTAAACTCCTTTTTTAATCTTTGAACAAGGGTTTTTTTTTTTAAATTTCTCAATTGAATTTGTAAGTGCAAGTTCAACCTCTCCGAGACAAAACTATTGAAATTGTAATCCGTGATGAGCTATGTTATTGTGATATGTTGAACATCAATTATTGAGCGTGTAAATAGAGACTGCTTATGAATATACTTGGCTATTATTTTTCCAATAGACGGAATCGTTTGACATGGTTGAGATAATGCACATGAGCCCAGTGTTGATTGTTCGAACCATATAAATTAGCTTCGTTGAACCTAGCTAATTTAAGAAAAAAAAATTCATGTATAAATTAGCTTTGTTGGTGGGGTGGTTAATAGTTTCGTAATTTATTTTAGTTGTGTTCAAAACGCATTGCGCAGTGTTTTCAGGCACGGACAAACCCTAGTACGTATACTATAAATTAGATCGCATAAAAAACTTTACGAGAGAAGTGAACAGTAAAAAAATCTTTATGGCACGAAGGGAGTATTATTACTTTTGATATGTTTCTAGATTTATTGATCTAAATGTAAAATGATACGTCTTTCTCATTACATTTTTTTTTTTTTTACCACTCTTCTTTATTGCTTAATCCTTCAATTATAATTTTAAAAATACCACTTATCCAGATAATTGTGTGATATGCAATAACTTTTCAATATGTTGTATCTTCAGCTCAAATACTTTTCATATGCAACAACTTTTAAATTGTGATATGCAATAACTCTTCGGTGCATGTTTTGTTATGTTCTCAAAATATGCTTTTGCAATTCGCACAACCCGTAATACGCACTCGTATGTGCATTATGTAACTTTAGGCTCTGTTTGGAACTTAAGGAAAAGAAAGAAAAATTAAAAAAAAAATTCCCCTCTATTGTTTGGTTGGAAGATAAAGGGAGAAGAAAATTTTAAATTTCAAATTCAATAAATAGTAAATTTTCCTCTTATTTTCTGACCATTTTCTTTTTCCTTTATTTCTTAGGTTCCAACATAGCCTTAGGTCTAACCAAAAAGTCAAAACCCAAGAGACTTTTGTCACTTTTCCATTATTTGAGCTCATCATTTTGAGACATTCCAAAAAAGAATAAGGGCATATCAAAGTGGCAAGGACTACAAGAAATCCGACATTTTGTGAGGGATTTTTTAGCGAGGAAATTGAAAGGAACGGTATTGGCGAGGAAATTACGGTTTCCTCGCTAATGGGACGAGTGGTGTTTTATTGCGTGGAAGGCGAATTTTCCTTGCTATTTCCTTGTCGCTAAAGAGTATTTGCGACAAATTTTCAAAATTTCTCGCTAATAATGTACGTGGAAAAAATGAATTTGCGAGGAAATACAAAATTTTGTCACCAAAAGGCTGTAGAGTTTTTTTGTGTCAAACTTATTTGGATGCTGCAGTTGTAACCATTTTTCGAGGAATTAGTTTCTTGCAAAATAGTGGTTATTTGTGAAGAAATAAAGCATTGGTTGCTAAAAACCTATATTTTTTTGAGGGGAATTGTGTTCCTCGCTAAAAGCTTATAATTATTTTTAAGGCTTAGTACAGTAGAAAATTTTCCCATCCCTGCTTCCAATCTCACGCTACCTAGGGCTTATCGGTC
Organism: Rhododendron mucronatum var. ripense; assembly: GCA_019656295.1. NCBI lineage: Eukaryota > Viridiplantae > Streptophyta > Magnoliopsida > Ericales > Ericaceae > Rhododendron > Rhododendron mucronatum. Next base: position 160,266 of record BPLT01000215.1, read on the forward strand.
TGCTCCCTCTCCAGAGACCAAGAACATAGTGTAAGGCACCTCTCTCTCTCTCTCTCTCTCTCTCTCTCTCTCCCTTCCTTCGATTTCTCCTCTTATTCCATTGTTTGCATCTATGTGTTTTAGAATATATTATAGTACTCCCTCCGTCTCTTTATTATAGTCCAGTATTCCATTTTAGGCTGTCCCTTAATAAGTGTCCATTTTGTAAAGTTAGTGGATAAAAGTTGATACATTGTCTATTTTGTCCCTAAAAGTAGATTCCATTTTGAAAAGTTAGTGAGTAAAAAGTGTAATGATGATGGGTAAGTAGGAAAAGTGGAAGAAAAAGTTAATGTAAAAGGTATAATGATGATGTCTTTTTAATAAGTTAGAGTTACGAAGTAGGACATTTAAAAAGGGACGGAGGGAGTATATACTTACCCATTAGCAGAACTGCATGATTTGTTTCATTTTAAAAAAAATATGTTTTCTACGAATTAGCAAAATCTAGTAAATTAATACTTCATCATCTTGGTTTCTGTTTGTTGACAGCAAAGAAAAGACAAAAGGGAAGAGCAAAAGCACTTGACTGGTACTCTCTCTCTCTCTCTCTCTCTCTCTCTCTCTCTCTCTCTCTCTCTCTCCATCATTTAGTTCATAGCAAGCCCTAATTAGAGTCCTCAGTATAGTCTTGCTTCAGGAATTCAATTTAATTTAGGGCTTTTGACACCTGTTACCCATTAATTTATAGCTCTAATTGGCTTGTTCTTTTTTGATCCGTAATTGGCAATTGGTTCTGTAAAATAAAAAGAAACATGCTAATAGGACAAAAATCCTAGTGGAAGTCAAGTTTTTAGTATAAAATCAATCACACTTTGTATATAGAATTACCTACTTATTCATTACTTAGTTTATTCGGTGATTTCTTTTGGATCCCAAAGCAATTTTGTTGGATCCCAGATATTTATTCATTACTTAGTTTATTCGGTTCTTTCACATGCTCAACATGATATTTCCAGTGTTTTTCACATGCTCAACATGATATTTCCAGTGTTTTTTTCTTGATTAGTAGTCTTATCCTTGGATTGTTGTTCCTAATATAGAATAATAGTGTTCCTTTCTTAATTTCTAGGTCCACATTATGTATTTTGCACATATTTATTGACCATCCTTTATACAAAGTCTAAAATATGGACTACTTTCCATACTTTTTAATAAAGAGGTTAATAAAGTAGCTTTTACTTTCCACATCATGTTTTGCACATACGTTTTTTTTGTGGGCTAGATGGGTTTGTGCGGCTCTGAGTTTCTGAAGTAGTTTGGTTGGATTTTCGTGAGCTTTTGGTTATGAATTTGGTTCTTTTTTTGGCTAGTAGGTTGTTGTGGTTGGCTATCTTTTTGAAGGTTTTCTTATTGATATTGTAGTTTTCTTTTAGTTCATAAGGGCTTAAGATGGATAGCGGTTGGATGGAAATTCATAATAGAAGGCACCCTTTGTACATTGAAGGAGTCAAAGAATTTATCCAATTTGCGATTGATCATATGCCACTCAGTGAAACTCTCATTTGGTGTCCATGTATAAGATGCAACAATTTTGACAAGATGACTCCTGATGAGGCTGAAGAACACATGTATGCGTGGGGGGTAGTGGTGGCGTAAAATCCATGGGTTTATCATGGGGAAGAATTTGATCAAGAAAACAATGGCCATGGTACCATATTAACATCAAAGAAGAGGGCATCGCTTTGGATGCAATGCAAGAAATACTAGATGATCGATGTATGTGCAAAACATGAGGAAGATGAGCCATACCAAGAAGACAAACCATATGGCTCTGGCAACAGAATTGAGGTTGATGACCAGCCCATTATGATGAATAGAGATGATATGGATTCTGTCCATGTTGATGTACTCAATGATCAGATAGAGGGTTGATGAGGAAGAAGATGATAGTGATGCATTTATTAATGATGACGATGACATGATTGATGTCCAGACTTCTGATGATGAACTTTCAGATGAATCATTTTATTGTGATAGTGAGGATGAATAGTAGCAATACAATGTCCTTTTTTGTCATGCACATGTCTCAAATGTAATGGTTAAACAATATCAAAAGTTATGGTTTTTCCGCTCTATATATGAAATTTGTTACGATTTCTCACTCATTCATTTAACCCCATATTTTATGCCATGCTTCAAGTCAGGTTTTTTCAAGTCAACTTCCAATATGCTCCAAAACAAAATGGCCACAACATGCCTTCCAATGATGCTACGGAGTATCTATTCCTTACTTTTGCTATTGATATTGTTATAGACTTGCAACTGGGGAAAAAAATAGTGATGATACATAGTTTTATTTGCTCTATGCTTGAAGGTTGGAACATATAATTGTTCTACAAGAAAGCTAGTGACCAACACAGTAGCTCCTCTTTGAAGCCCATGTCTACATAAACTGGTTATTGATAAGCTATGGTATTAAGGCTTGTTAAGTAGAGTAGGTTGGTTTCATGACTTGATCATGTGTCTTCTGACTTAAGCTAAGCACGTGTAGCTTGTGTGTTGTGAACCGAATTTATGAACCTCTGTCCCGCTAGTTTAGGTAATATCAGCTAGCTCAACGAAAGAATCTTCGCTCTGTGATTGAAATTAGGGGTTGGTCTTCACCTTTATGCACCCTTATTAATTGCACGAGAGCTGGTACTTTGAGACCACCTGGTACTGTGAATGTGGACAACTTGAAGTAATACTTTTCTGCGGTTGAGCTTCGGCTTCCATTGAAGGAGTTGAGTTGCAGTTTCTTTCTCTCTGTAATTTCGTGTCTTGCCTTGGTCTTAAGGAGGGCCCTTCTGTGAAACCTGTGTATTCGCTGGTGGAAGTTGGGGTACTCATGCTGCCAAGGACACAAAAAGCTAATCTTATGGTGTGAACTTACATAAGTTTAATAAAAGGGCAGTCCTTCATAATTTTAAAGTATTTTGAACCACTACAAAATGGTATTTTTTGAATATCCATGTTTGCCTTTTCTCTCACTGCTGGTGTCTGCAGAATTGCTGCCGAATATAGTTAATCTACTGGTCCTTTTTTTCTCCGTGTATTTAAATTTGGAATGTGAAACTTAGAGTGTTGGCGTCTGTGATTGGAGGCTTGAATCTGGGAGCTCTATTCACCTTCGTGGAACATAATGCAGTATTATTTTATCCGATTTGAGCGGATGAACAAAGTCTGTGACCATATTAAAATATCTTGCACAAAAGATAAGTTGTGAACAAGTAGCTCATCTAAAAATTTCACTCCTTAGATAGCTCCTCGAGCAGTCTATTGACATTGAACCACGATAAACTCACAAAAAGCTTATGTTGTTGAAGACGGTCTGACCTTGATTCAATATAAACTTGAGAACTGCCCATTCCCATTTTTATTCAGGACAAATCATTCCATTTGGCTGAGTACTCTTTAAGATTCTGCTAATTTTGCATGCATACTCTGGATAATATGTACTTAATGTTTTACTGCACATTGACTTCATTGTTTGAAATGAATTCCCTATTTCTTAAGTAATTGGACTGTTATAACTTAGATCGATCGATTAAGAGCCAAAGAAATGAGTGCTTGGTTCTCCGGATTTTTCTCGCAGTTTTGTCCTTCCTTCAGCGATCTATTGAGAGTGAAAGAAACGAGTGCTTGGCTCTCCAGATTTTACTCGCAGAATTTGTACTATCTGTCCTGAATTTACTTAAACTTTGTACTTGCTCAACCAATCGATTTCCTTCCTTCAGTGATCAATCGAGAACGAAAGAGACGAATGCTTGGTTGTCCGGAATTTACTCGCTGAAATCGTACTGTATTTCCGGATAAGTATTGAAGATGGCCTAAGTTTACAATAGGTGACTCAAGGTCTGTGCTTCACTATTTGGTCTGCCCCTATATTTCTTTTGTTGTCCTTTTGTTTGTGAAATGATGGTGATGCCTCAATTGACAATCAGGTTTGTTTTTTTGTTGCTAAAATGAGCCAATTAAAACTATTAACCTTTAGTTCCATCTTTGTGCTAATTGGTTGTTTGTGGTGCTTTGCAAAGCAATATGAAGTGTCTTCCTCTATAAATTAAGTAATCACGCACTGCAGCCGTTTGATTTGATCGGCAATCGTTGCCAGACCATACCTCCCAGCGGCCACTATTGCAACTAATTATGGTTAGTGTTATCCGGTTAAGGACTCTATTGTTGCTTGATTTCTTGTGGGCTTGGTCCAGTCACAATCTACTTGCTAACTAGTAAGGATGTTCATGTTTAGTAGGATGATAAATTCATTTTGAAATCATGAATATAATTTGTAAAGCTCTTTACTGTGTTACGTATATGCAGATTGCTCAAGAAATCAATGGTGATCATTTGGTGCATGGAGATACAATATTGGAGTAGGAGATAGGAGTTGAAAAATGTTTTGGAGGACAAAGCTGCTATCTAACCGTCGTGTTTTGGTCTTCTGTATGGAAGAAGAAGGATGCTGGAAGGATGCCTTTAGTTTTTGTTACATAACATGCAGTAGATATTATAAATAGTCCCTAGATTAAGGTTTTTGTCTTTGATACTTGATGTTATGTTCGGGCATTTTTGGCTTTTGTTTTTAGGTACTGAAGAAGATCACAGTTAAGGTAGTAAGTAAGGGCTTGTTTGATAACCTAAATTCAGCACTTAATACTGAATCAATTAAGTAATAAGTGATTCAGTAGGTTTGATAACCACATTTTACATTGCTTAATAAATTAAGTACCACTTAAAATATAGGCCAAAAAGTTGAAAAAAATTAAGTAGCTTTGAGCTAATTAATTCTTGCTGAATTTTTATATACTTACATTCAACCATCATATCACCGCCACAACCTCTCCCACCCACACCGCCACCATTACCACCACCTCCACCACTCCCCACCACCATCACCACCACCACTCCCCCTCCACCACTCCACCACCACTACCACTTCCTCCACCACCACCAGTTCCACTACTCCACCACCACCACCATCATCACAATTATCACCACCACCGCCACTCCACCGCCACTACCATCACTACACCACCACCACCACCACCAGCACTACACCACCACTCCTACCACCATCATTACTAAAAGTATATTGTGACCGTTAGTAAATTAAAAGAGAATTGGAACAAAATTAATTCATCATTTTTTTAATTCAGTATTTTATATATTTATCAAACAGCTTTTCAGCTTAAAAATTTCAGCATTCAGTTTCCAGTACTTAATTTTTCAGCTTTCAGCTTTCAGTTTTCAGTTTTATCAAACAGCCCCTAAGATACTGTACTTTTTTGCGTGGAATGGATATTTTCCTAGCTAATAGTTGTTGCTAATACTTTGGCGCCAAATTTTCCTGCGGGAGAAAAGCATTTTGCGAGGCAATAGAAAATGTCCTCACGGAAGCCAGTGAACATTTTGCGAGGAACTTTATTTATTGCAAATTTTAGTCGCTAAAAGCCTAATTGTGGTAACTTTGTTTGATACTAACAGTAAAAGCATTTGCAAGAAATGTGATGGTGGCAAAAAAGTTTAACAAAAAAACATGAGTATTATTTAATTGGTATTTTTATACTATTGTTGCCCTTTTTAAAAATAAATGTCATTATTTCTTAGTTTTATATAAAAAAAATTGAAGTTTAACATAATAATATTTCATACTAATAAATAATTTTTCAAAGTTTTGCAAAATAAGGATTAATTAGAGCATTCATTAAAATTAATCATGTATTCGTTAGACACTTGATCGGACGAGAAATATCATTTTTTCAACAAATTTGCATCCCGATAAAGGGACTTTTAATCCCTAATCGAGCAAAAATTTTCCATCAAAAAGATTTAATCAACAAGCACAATAAAATCAATGATCTCGATCATCATGATTATGTCACGACCATGTGGTTATTGTACATCAACAGTTACACATGACTTAGTTTACTATCAATTGCGTCCCAATGAAGGGGCTTTCTGAACTTGACTGAGCCAAAATTTAAAATGATTGCTACTATAATCACTAAGCCCAACAAAATCAATGATCTTGATCGTCATGATTGTGTCACGGTTGTGTGGCTACTGTACATTCAACTACTGCACAAGATTTAGTTTACTAATCAAGTAAGTTGAACGTATAGATTATACAGATCATTGTCAAGTCTATTTTTATAATTGTCGATCTAAACCGTTAAGATTTCACCTTTTACTGATTACATCATTTCTACTAAAATTTGAGATAATAGGATATTGACAAACACATGATCATAAGACATTAATGCATCTGGAGGCATTAAAGTCTTTATGGTGCATCGCTCGAGCCCACATTGTGGTCTTTTTTTTGTCATCCAAACCGTCTATCTTTTACATGACATGAATTAGATTAGTTTGTACTAGCATTAAGTTAATCACGTGTCGTTGGATGTTTGATCATAACAAAACGTATCGTTTTATCAATGAATTTGTATCCCGATCGATGAAGCGGCTTACTAACCTCAATTGAGCCAAAATTTATGTGATTAATTTCATCAACAATCACAATGAAATTAACAGGATCGATTGCTAAAAAAAAATCTATGTGAGAGATTATGTTTGATGTTGTGTTTCAATTATTGTATATGTAGCGCTGTTGTAAAAGAAATTAATACTTACAAAAGAAAATCATTTGGCGAGAAATAATTTTCGTCTTTCCTTTGTCCAAAAATTTCCAATTAGTTGCGGGATTGGGAAAAGGAGTGGCGCGCGGGAGGGGAAAAAAAAAAAGACAAAAGCGGCACCGTTTGGCAAAAGGTGGAATGCTAGTCAGCCTAGTCCTACTTGTTTCCTTTCTCTCTTACGGCGCACGCACGCACAACCCCCCCCCCCCCCCCCCCCCCCCCCCCCCCCCCCGCTCTCTCTCTTCTTCTCTTCTCCGGTGAAGTTGCAGAGAACACTTCGATGAATCCGTGGTAACTCTTCTCTGAGATTTTAGGTACGGTGGTAAGTTTCCATCTCTCTTTTCCCATATATTCCTCCAAACATCCTAAATCCCAGTTGATTTGTTGTGATTATTTGGGGCAAAGGTCTCATAATCTTACACACACACACGTTTGTACATGGATCTGTGTATATATATGCACTTATATGTTAGTATTTCTCCAATCTATAGTCACAAAACCCCATCAATGCACCGACTCTCACAATAATGAAAAGCTGAATACACTGAGGAAATCAAGAATCTTGAAACCACATGTATGGAATTTTTTTATTTTTTATTTGCTGAAATTAAGCACATGCAGAAGAGGCCTTATTTATTTACTCTCTGTCTTTGTCTTTAATTACTCCATGTCTTTGTGTTTATTTATTCTATGTCTTTGAGTGTGGGGGTTTCAATTTCTGGTGCGGTAGCTGTGGGAGTACAGGGGTTTCAATTTTTGGTGTGGGCGTTGATTGGGGTTGGGTGTGTGGGAGTACAATTCTGAGGGTGAAGAGAGGTGCCATGTCTTGTTCTCAAAGAATGCAGCTCATTATTGATATGTTCTCTAGAATCTATACTGCTGGTTTTGGAACCTACATTGTTGGTTTCTTTGTGGCACCTGTGGCAAAAATGTTAGATATGGGATGGACTTCCAGTGGAATGTTGGTGAACTACTCTGCTCTATGGCCTGTGGCTATTCAAATCACTTGCGGCAGTCCCTTTCATGTATACTGCGGTTATTTGTCTCCCTTTTCATGGGGGTTGTTTTCCTTTTCTGTTTCGTTTGTCTGCTAGTTGATTGCTTATCAACCGGCTTTTCGATTTTTTTGGCTTGATGTTTTGGATAGGTGCCAACCTCATTGAAAAGTATCCAGTGCGTCTTGTTGCCATTTTTTCTTTTGGGACTATCTCTTGTATTTGGTTCTCCTCTCTCTTAATATATCTTTCTTCTTCGCCGTTCAAAAAAAAAAAATTTTCTGGCGGGTTTGATTCTGGTGTTGTGGCCGGTTATGTGGAGTGATTGGGAGATGTTAGAGGCTTCTATTTTGTCAATGGAACTCAGCTAGCATGACCAAACTGGTGCTGGATTTATATTACCATCTGCTATTTTGGTTGTTGCTTATTCTGGAACTAAAAGAATCTGAGTTGGATTCATGTTCTCTTTTTTTTGTGATCATAATTTTGAGCATTTGATATACTATACGAAAAGTAAATAGTAAATCATACTTATGAGAAAGAGGTACTAAGAAAGTTTGAGATCTTTGGAGAAAACCAATTTTAAACACTACATTGAACTGCCCTTAACTTTCTTTTATTTCCTTTATTAACCTTGTAGAAAAAAGAAGAAAATCTAAATAGATTACATTACTTAATCCTTTAAACATCAATGGCAATGTAAATTAACTTTAATTTAAGGTATTTTCTTCCCTTATATTCAATGTTCGTTTAATTTTGCTGGATCAAAGGCTTTCTACAAGGTCAAAAATCATTTGGTATGTCCTCTATTATTTCTTTACAGGTTTCAATATATGTTAAGTACAAAAAAAGCATGTGATTTTTTTTTTTTACCTAATTCACCAGAAAAAGAAAAAGAACGGCGTGAATCTTGACCTTATTGAGACTTGGAAGGAGACTCATTACCGCCAAAAGAGAGGATGTTGAATAGATAGTTCAGAAACTGTATATGTAAGTGGAAAACATCTCATAATGTATTAGTTTTATCTTCTAGAAAAATTGGTTTTGATTGTCTAGGCATAATTTACTGTGATATTTGCAGAAACAGTTAAAAGATGTTCACGATCAAGCGATGGCAAATGGATCTGTTCCTTTGACAGATGAGGAGCTCTCATGTACAGTCTTTGGACCCTTTTCAGGATACATACGTGGTTTAGGACATGGTCCTATGCCTAGCCTAACAAAATCTGGCCAAGCTTCTCGGGCGCAACTTATAAGTGAAGCTGAAGAGGCTAGAGAAGAAGCTATAGCAGTGCAGAAGAAGTGTGAGGAAGCTGTAATTACAGCAACACAAGCTCGTAAAAATACTGAGCAACTAGCAGAAACCATGGCTAACATGTAATCCCAATTAAATTTCTTGTTACAACAAAATGGTCGCAACATGCCTTCCAATGATGCTAGTGAGTATCTATTCCTTGCTTTTTTTATACATGCTAAGACTGAAACTCAATTGACAAACTTAGGTCCTTGAATATCAGAAACAGAGTTTTAGTTGTAAGAAATCTGGGTATAAGTGGAATGATGTTTCCAGTGCTAGAACTGTCGTTTCAAGTGCAGGAAACTGGTGTTACATGCTGGAAATTAGGTTTAATAGGTAAAAGTGTGAATCAAAATGTTGGAATGAGTCCTAGTTGCTGAAACTAGGAATTATCTATGCAGGGACATAATCTTTTACGAGTTAGTTTAGAATTTCTAGACCATTTATTGCTTTCATAACCTTAAAATCACGTACCAAGAGAATGCCAATAACTTTTCACAATGTGTCTTGGTTTATTCTATTGTTTCTAGATGATATACCTTGAAACTTCTACTGCATAAGTTCAACCCTCCGACTTGGGTTGGGTTGGTAGACAGTGCCGGCCAATTCTAATGATTGTCGTTTGATTTTTTGTGGCCTTGATCGAGCACATCATATTTATGTGCTGAGAGGAACTACTGGCAGAGAGTTGGTTTTTTACTCTTTAGTTAGAACCCCTTGGAAGAGCTACGCTAGTAACATACTTTCCTAGCCTAGAGTGAAAGACTTCTTATGAGTATAATTTTTTTTTATAGAAAATTGTTGGGATATTCACGTTTAGTAGTGATGGTATATTGTAATCATATAGTAATCAAGACTAGAATTTCTAAACCTTTTCATTTTATTACATTTATGTAGATTGCTCAACGAATGATGGTGATCTTTTTGTGGATGAAAATGCAATGGAGTACTAGATGGGAAACCAATGATGTTTGAAGGACAAAGCCACTTTTGACCTTTTGTTTTTTGGGACTTCTAGATGGAAGAAGGATACTTGGAGGATGCAATTAGTTTTTGGCTGGTACTCAACGGTACATAATTTGGTACTTCATTGTTGCCTTTTGTTTAAAGAACTTCTGGTACTTGACAATTTGATATAGTACTTCATTGTGGAGGATATTGGAAGGAGGCTTTTGGTACTTAACAGTACATAATATAGTACTTCATTGTGGTTTTTGTATAGATACTTGATATTATGTTTTGGGAATTGAGGTACCATGTTTTGACATTGAAAATTGTTTTAATGTTCCTGCAATTACTTTTGAGTTCGATGGATTGTGTTATTTGAATAATATAGCATATCATTGTAAGAACAATTACCAAGGGGTTTTTTGTCGCCAAAAGAGTAATATATTTGTGACAAGAAAATTATTTTTTATTTGCGAGGATGAGTTTCTTTGCGAAATGTATTTCTTGTTTTGGGATAAAATTTTATTTCCTCGCCAAAAAATCACTTTTTGCTAGGGAATTTAACTTGTCGCTAGTGGGTGCACCATTTTGTGAGGAAATGCTTAGTCACTAAACATATATATTGGGCGAGGAAACATGTGTTGTTGCTACTTATGGGTCATTTTGCAAGAAATTTTTTTGTTGCTAAATATTTAAATTTTGCGAGGAAATTCGGATTGCTGCTATTAAATGCACCCTTTAGTGAGGAAACATGTGTTGTTGCTACTGAGGGGCTACTTTGCGAGGAATTTTTTTTGTTGCTAAAAATTTATATTTTGCGAGGAAAGTCGGGTTGTTGCTATTGAATGCACCCTTTTTGCGAGGAAATAATTTGTCGCCAAACATGTATATTTGGCGAGGAACGGGATACTTATAGCGACAAATTTGTTTTACATTAGTGCCAAATAATATTCCTCGCAAAATGGCTCATTCAATAGCAACAACAAAAATATCCTTGCAAAAAATAACCCTTTGGCGAGGAAAAAATATTTGGTCGCAAAAAAGAATCGGAGACTACCCATTTGCGAGGAAAGGACGACGAATGAAATTTTGTAGCAAAAGCCCTTTTGCGAGGAGAATTTAGCCGTTAGCGAGAAATATATTTCCTCGCAAAAGGCTTGATTTCTTGTAGCGACATTTCTACTATTCACATTTCTTACAAAATGGTTATATTTTGTAATTCCTTATATTTTTTATGGTGACAAAAAAATTATAATAGAATTAAGTAAAATCTATCAAATAAGATCTATATTGGGTATGAAACCTACTATAAATTCGATCTTATAGAAAATTTTATAAGAGAAGTGAATAGTTAAAAAAAATCTTTATGAGATGGAGAGAGTATGCACAGAAAATTTCTTGTAAGGACCTTAAGTGAGGTTCTTAAGTGTGGACCTTCCTTTTCCTATCGAATTTTAATGATTCAAACCATTCAATGTGTTCAAAATGTGATCGGGAAGTACTTGATTGTTTTTTATTGAACCGTTCAATGAAAACAGCTCAGATGAAGCACTTTCTGATTATATTTTTTGCTGATTTCTTGCGAGCACCCTTAAAATCATGTTACGATTATATTGAATGGTTCAAATCATCAAAACTCGATTAAAATCTATGAGATCCGCACTTAAGCTGAGTAAGAAATTCCTTACAAGAAGCTGACTGATGATATGCAATAATTTTTCAGTATTTTGTTATGTTTATGAAAAAAAGCTTTCACACAACCGTAATACACACTCGCATGTGCTTTATGTAATTTTAAGTCTAACCAAGTCGTCAAAACCCAAAGGACTTTTCATGCTATCTGCATCATTTGAGCTTCTTAGAAGCCTACCATAGGGACTACCAGCCAATAACTCCAACCGAGGAACACGGAATTAATTTGTTGCCATTTATTCAACGCGTTTGGAGTTGTTTCCTCCTCTTTTCTTTGAATTTATTGCCATTCTTTCGTATTGCTATCTTTTTGAAATTGTTGCCAGTTGGCACTGAATTTAGTGACAAGAACCAGCTTCCTGAAACTGCCGCTAGTTAACACTGAAATCGCCATTCTTTCGTGCGGTCCAAGTGATCGCGGCCTCTCTGCAGTCCGTCTCTATAGTTGCATCGTAGCTGTTCATCTTTGAATTCAACGGTTCAGATTTTTAAAAAAAATCCGGGAATATTTTTTAATCTCGACCGTTAAAAACACTATCCACGCAACAGTTGCGATCACTTGGACCGCACCTCTGCAATCAAACTGCAGACAAGCCAAATTCTTCCATAGTTGTCGTTGTAGCTGGAAAGCAAAAACTTACTTTTCTAATTTCCATCCCACTTTTAATCTAATCTTACACACCATTGACTTAGATTTTGCAAAAATTCTAAAACCACACACAAACCCTTGCACACACAGTGTGCAAATTCCGTACATACTGCACCTCCGTTGCATATGGAGTCCAGTGTCCCCGTATCTCAGAAGAGAGTGTGCAACTTAGGATTACTTTCCTGCTGATGTAGAGATGCGTCGCCCAATCACGCGTGCCCCAATTGGTATATCCCACGTGGTACTCGCTCAGCACTCTCGAGTCATTTAATTCATTTTTGGACGGCTCAGATTAGAACATTTTCTCTCCTCTCGTCCCTTTGCTTTCTCTCTCAAAATTTGAGCCGTCCAAAACCACACTGAATGGCTCGGATGTGCCGAGCGGGCACCACATGATTCCCACTCGACACTGAAAAATTTCTCAAATTCCACGGTCATCCACGACTCATCACTCAAATACTCCACTCACTCTCTCTCTCTCTCTCTCTCTCTCTCAACAACCATCCATTCCCCTCTCGACCTTTCTGAATGTTACAAACCCTCCAAGTCATCCTCATCGCCGTCGGCGCCTTGGTCGCGGTGAGCATGCTCTTCGCCGCTGCCACATGCGCCGCCCACAGGAAAAATCGCCGCGAAATCCCGATCACTCAGCCCCCGGCTACAATGGGGCTGTCCTCCACGTTCGACCCGAAGCAGGTCTCCATGGCGGAGCTCAAGAAGGCGACCCACGACTTCTCCCCCAACCTCATCATCGGCCGCGGCAGCTTCGGTATGGTCTACAAGGCCCACCTCCCCCACGCCGGCCTCAGTACCGTCGCCATCAAAAAGCTCAGCCCGGATGCCTTCCATGGCTTCCGTGAGTTCCGGGCCGAGATGGCAGCCCTAAGCAAGCTACGCCACCCAAACATCGTCACCATACTCGGTTTCTGCGACACAGGGTCCGACCGGGTCCTTGTTTACGAGTACATCCCAAACGGCAGCCTCGACAAGTGGCTGCTGCTCGACACCCTGCCCGAGACCCCCAAGACGCCCAGGTCGAGGCTGACTCCGTCTTGGGAGACCAGAATTAAGATTGTTGAGACGCCCAGGTTGAGGCTCCCTCTGTCTTGGGAGACCAGAATCAAGATTGTCAGAGGCGTAGCCAGTGGTTTAGCTTACATGCACAATTTGAAAAAACCCATTATTCACAGGAACATCAAGCCCAGCAAGGTCTTGTTGGATAATGATTTTGAGCCACACATTACTGATTTCGGTTTTGCCAGAATAATCGAGGGCTCGCTTTCCCACGTGTCCACCCAAGTCGCTGGGACGTGGGGGTACATGCCGCCGGAGTACATCCAGGGCTCTATCATGGCGACTGCCATGGGGGACGTCTACAGTTTCGGGATACTTATGCTGCAAATCTCGACGGGGATTAGACCGGATTTGTTTAAGGTGGAGAGGAATGGGAAGGGAGTGACGTTTGATGAATGGGCTAGAGAAAAGGTGGCTCAAAATCTGCACATGGAAATTCTTGATGCTAATATCTCCAGGGCAGGGGTGCAGGAATCCGGGGTTGTCGAGTTTCTCCGGATTGCTCTCTTGTGTGCTAGTTACTTGAACTCGGATAGGCCGCCTATGAGGGAGGTGGTGGAGTTGTTGAAGTGGATTCCGACTTAAAATCGCACTTTTGGCTATAAGACTTGGTAGGATATCTGGATCAGGAAGTCTACACATACATCAGATCTGTGCACAAATTGTGAACAGATTTTGTTATGGAACCCACTACGGATCCCACATAAATCATCCGAGCCGTTCATTAAATGTAAAACATTTTTTTAAGGGTCTCAGTAAAAATAAGCTCAATTCGATATCTATAGGTACTCAATCCAACCATATAACTTTTCATTTATCCGGAAATCTGAATGAAAAAGTTAGATGATTGGATGAAGCGCCTATAACTATCGGATTGACCTTATTTTTTACGGTGACTACATTTAATGAATGGCTCGGATGATTTTTATGAGACCTGTGGTGGACATCACAATGAAATCTGTTCACAATCTGTGCACAAATCTGCTATGTGTAGCAGGACTCTATCTGGATATGTAAAAAAAGAAACATGAAAGTGTCTATGAGAAGAGATTGAATGTGCGGCTCGGATTCGCACTAGGTGTCCATGCTCTTTTTTTAACACTTTCATGTTTCCAACGTCATGTATCCTAACATTTCGGCTTGGTTGCTTCTCACCGGTGTGTCATCTATCTTGTTGATTAATAAGGCTTATTTAGATAGGTTGATCTCTAGATATATAGTTTTATTTGTCAGGTCATTTGAGATAATAATTGTGAGAAGAATGCTTAGTTGTTATTATCTTTGTTAGACGCTAGGCACTGGTGATGCGTGTGCAAATTGATTTTTGTGAAATGCTTAGTCATTATAAAAATAAGTTTTGCCTCTCTCAATTCTCAAATCCATCGATTGGCATTTTTCTTCTTTTTTTTCCCTCCTTAGGGGTTGTTTGAACAAAAAAGTCAAGTAGCTTATCTTTTTGTCCTTATTCAAATTTTTTTCGCATTTGCTAGTTTGTCGTTAATTTTGGGGGGATTATTACATTGTCATGACGAGAGGAATCTAAAATGTAAAAAATTATAATCGAAATCATTTTTTTAATAAAGACGAAAATAAGCCAATATGCCAATTTTTTCGTCGTTATTCAAAAAAATTTTGATTTCGATAATAATTTTTTACTTTGTAGATTTCTCTCGTCATGACAATGCAATAATTCCCCAAAAATTAACAACAAACTAACAAATGCGAAAAAAATTTGAATAAGAACAAAAAATAAGCCACTTGGCTTTTTTGTCCAAACAATCCCTGAGTACGATCTTCAGTTTAGCGTCCATGGTACATGCGATGTGTGTGCAAATTAGTTTGATGCATCTATTGATGTGTATCATGTGTTTTATGTAGGACAAAAAATACATACCTTCATTAGTTTGATGCATCTATTGATGTGTTGTATCATGTGTTTTGTACGATTATATAAATCTCGATCAAATCTATATATGCCAAATCTTATGATTTTACAAATCTCCTTCAAAATGCTATACACAAATCAACAGGAGAACTTTCCATGAGTAACAAGATGCGCCGTATATATACGTATGCAAAAAATCTTATGACTACGCGTATATAAATTTACATTTATCTTCACCAGTTCACTATCGACAACCTATACTTCAACTAAAGGCGCACGGAAACGAAGCGTTGAGCAACAGAGAAAACAGAGGAAATGCACATGAGTTCACTCGGTTACAGGGAAATATACTTCCTGCAGTAAAATGTATAACGTTGTATTCTGGCGACTACGAGAGCACGTTGAACGCTTCGGTGCCGCGAACAACCTTGATAAAGACATCCTTGAACCGTGAACCTTCTCTTTGCCTTCGCAACTGCTTGGAAAACTAGTGCAATTCGGACTTCTTGTTTTGGCAGCTCAAACTTTTGGGTTCCAGCTAGATAAATGGTACATCTTGTTAGCATTCCGCAACAGATTATTCACCAAGCTCTCAACTTCTTCGTGATTCGAGGATGTCGTCATTGTAAACACATAAGAACCTCCGCTATCTAGCCTTCAGCTGTCATTGAAAAGGTTTTTTTTTCCCGTACTATCGTAACATGCTAATGAAAATGCACGAGGAAATTCATGCTGCTTAGTGCTTACTACGGAGTAACTAATTTCATATTATAAGATATTCGAATTTCGGGCAGTGAGATCAGGAAAGTGTTCGACCTATTGTCACTGAAGTTATAGGTTCAAATATGAGGAAAACCACTTTGTGCAGAAAAAACCGAAGGTTAGCTTACCAACCTATCTACCTCTCCCGATTAGAATACCGGGAAAGGGTATAGGATATACTATATTGCGCATCCTAGTCAATTGATCATAAGACCATACACAAGATGTATACGTCAAGCGTAAGTGTGAATGTGAAGGAAAGCAATGCTAGATGCCGCTTGCTTTCCTAATAGAGATGATGGAGAGGATGCGCAGAGAACCAGAAAACAACTCACTTTTGCATTCTGAAACTTCCTTAACATTGAGAGCCGTATGACAGCTTGTTATTGATTTTGTATTATTCCTGGGCAAACATATTATATGTGTGAATATCCAAAGAACAAATCGGAAGAGAACCAAACATATTTTGAGGAAAAGAGGGTTTGTCTCAAAACCCTTGAACGATTTTCTATATCTCTGTACAAAGAGTTTTTCCAGAAGTATATACAGCTAGGAATAAAAAGACTTACCTACCCTTAGAAGGAAAGGAAAATTACAAGGCAACATAAAAAAACAAATAGACAGAAAAAACACCTTTTTGTTTTCTCTCACCCCCCTTCAAACTCATGATGTGACAATGATAACATCGAGAGTTTGCCAAGAAGAAATTTAAAGCGAGTGATTGTATGAGCCTTGGTGAAAAAATCGGCAAGTTGGAGGGATGATGGCATGTAGGGGAGAGAGAGAGAGCCATGTTGCAAGTGTTGACGAACAAAGTGACAATCAATCTCGATGTGCTTTGTGCGCTCATGGAAGACGGAGTTGTGAGCAATTTGAATTGCACTTTTATTATCGCAAAACATTGGCGTCGGAGAAGACACGCGAACACCCATATCTTGCAATAACCACCGTAACCAAATGATCTCAGTAGTTGTATGAGCCATAGCACGGTATTCAGCTTCTGAGCTAGATCGAGATATAACACTTTGCTTCTTACTTTTCCAAGATATAAGAGTATCTCCAAGAAAAATACAAAAACCTGTAGTTGACTTCCTATCAGTAACGTCACCCGCCCAATCTGCATCAGAGTATGCTTGAAGTTCCATATTTGGAGAAGAGGAAAGAAGCAAGCCTTGGAACAAGGTTCCACGAAGATACTTGAGGATGCGCACTACAGCTGCCCAATGAACTGAACGAGGACTAGAAACAAATTGGCTAACAATATGAACAGCATAGGCAAGATCCGGTCGAGTAATAGTCAAGTAAACCAAACAGCCAACAATCTGACGATACAAGGTAACATCTTGCAATGGGATACCATCAGTTGGGCGAAGTTTGACATTGACTTCCAAAGGAGTATCAACTAACTTTCGATCAGTCAACCCAGCACGATTAATAATATCAATGGCATACTTGGATTGGGACAAAACATAACCTTTTGGAGAGTAAGCAACCTCAATACCCAAAAAATATCGAAGGGTTCCCAAGTCTTTCATTTCAAACTGGTCATATAAATACTGTTTCAGCTCATTTACACCAGTTGCATCATCCCCAGAAATAATCATGTCATCAACATATATAAGCAGTAAAATCCTTCCACGTTCAGAGGTGTGATAGAAAAGAGCAGAATCATGATGACTTTCAGAAAAACCAAATTTTTTCATAGTGTAACTGAATTTCTCAAACCAAGCACGTGGTGCTTGTTTGAGACCATATAAAGCTCGACGTAATCGACATACCTGAGTCGAAGGGCAAGAAAGACCTGGGGGAGGTTTCATGTAAACTTCCTCTTGCAAATCACCATTCAAAAAAGCATTCTTGACATCCATTTGGTACAAGGGCCATTGAAGTTTGGAAGCCACAGAGATCAATGTCCGAACTGATGTCAGTTTGGCTACCGGAGCAAAAGTTTCTTCATAATCAATTCCATACTCTTGAGCAAAACCCTTTGCCACTAGCCTAGCTTTGTATCTCTCAAGAGACCCATCTGACTTAGTTTTCACTTTATAAACCCACTTACATCCAATGGCCTCCTTCCCTTTAGGTAGAGTAACTAAGTCCCAAGTTTGAGTTTTGTGAAGGGCATTAAGTTCCTCATCCATGGCATCCTTCCAATGAGGGATAACAACTGCTTCTTTATAAGATTGAGGTTCATGATAAGAATGAACAGAGGCAAGAAAAGATTCATACGATGAGGAAAAATAGGTTTTATAGTCAGCTAGCCAAGAAGGAGGATTGCGAGAACGAGAAGGATACCTGATTTCAACTTGTGAAGTTGTAGGATCGACATCATCAGAGATAGCAGGGGGATCAGATTGGGAGGGAGTTTCATTCTGCAGCAGCGTAGATGAAGGTGAAGCATCCTCTGGCTCAACAACAGTCTCAGAAACACAAATGGGCTCGGTTTCCTCATCAGGAACATGTTGAGAGTCAAAACCAAATGAAGAAGTTGAGCTAGAAAAGGGATCCAACATAAGAACATCTTCTTTAGAAAGACTCGATGAGGAGGCAGGAAGACAATAATAAGGAAGATGCTCCAAGAATGCAACATGCCTAGAAGTGCGAAGCTTCTTAGCAATAGGATCATAGCATCTATAACCCTTTTGATCAATTCCATATCCTAAGAAAACACACAAGGCAGAACGAGCAGTGAGCTTTGTTCGTTCATTTTTCGGGAGGAGAACAAAGCAAGCACATCCAAACACTTTAAGTTCAGAGTAATTAGGTCGAATACCAAACAATTTTTCATACGGAGAAAATCCGCCATTCAAGATTGTAGGAATTCGATTAATCAAATAAGCAGATGTGAGAACCGCTTCTCCCCAAAAGGAGCTTGGAACAGAAGCTGATAACAAAAGGGATCTTGCGGTCTCAAGAATATGGCGATGTTTTCGCTCAGCTTTGCCATTTTGTTGGGGTGTATCAGAACAAGCATACTGCAAAATAGTCCCCTCAGAAGCAAGTAACTCAACAAAGGGCTTATATCTATATTCTCCCCCCAAATCAGTTCAAAAGACCTTAATCTTAGCATTGAACTGAGTTTTGACCATTGCAACAAAGTTAGAATAGATTTTGAAAAAATCAGACTTGTGCCGCATAAGAAATACCCAACAATATCGAGTGTAATTATCAATGAAAGACACATAGTAAGATGATCCACCTTTTGTTGCGACAGGAGAAGGACCCCAAACATCCGAATGAATAAGATCAAAAGGAGCATTAGAATAAGACGTACTTCTACTAAAAGGAAGAGCTGTGAACTTCCCAAGTTTACATCCTTTACAATCAGAGATATCAGAATGTGTCACATCACCCAAAAGACCATTAGAGAGCATATACTTTAGACGAGAACTTGAAACGTGACCCAATCTAGAGTGCCATAAATGAAACTTAGATGAATGTCTATGCAAAATAAAAGCAGAAAAAGCAGATTTATCTTGATGAGCATGTGGAGCTATGAGCTGCTTCAAAAAATAAAGTCCCCCCTCTCTAAGGCCTGTCCCAATCTGCTTCCCTGTATGTCGATCCTGAACAACACAACCAGAAGAGGAAAATGTGACATTACACCCAGAATCTGTGAGCTGACTAATTGAAAGAAGATTTACAGACAACTTAGGAACATGCAAAACATTAGAAACAGAAAGACATCCAGAAGGAAAGGAATCTTGAGTTATGGACCCCATTTGAAGAACTCCCATGGGTGATCCATCTGCAGTTGCAATAGAAGTTGGTGAAAGAGGACTAGAACAATTAACAAGAATAGATGGGTTATGAGTCATATGTTGAGATGCACCAGAATCAAATATCCAAGTATTAGGTTTACCTGAAGGAGCTAAATTATGGGTACCAGTGTTCATGACCGACATGGCTGCAGAATTTTGAGACTCCAAGGAAGTGCCTAGCAATTGTTGAATCTGTTGAGCAACTAAGGACTGAATCTCTTCATGGGTGATAGCTGTTCGGTTGAAAGTACGATCAGAACTAGCAGCAGCAGAATGTGAAGAGAAGGCCGAGATAGGTCCGGAGGACAATGGCTTGAAAGCATTGCGATTATATTGTGAAGTTTGATGTGGAGAAGGTAAGATGCCTTTGCCCTTGTTTCGAAGCTTGGGACAATCTTTTTTCCAATGCCCTTTCTCATGACAAAAATTGCACTCATCAATAGCTACTTTGTGGTTCCCTCCAATTGGTGATTGAGGACGAAAATGAGGACGTTGTGCTGCAACTAAAACAGATTGAGCTGGCAAAGGAGGTAACAATGAAGTTTTGAGTCTAGTTTCCTCAGCAACTAATTCACTCAAGATATTTTCCAAACTAGGTAGCGGAGAGCGATGCAATATAGATCCCCGCAAAGATTCAAACTCGGTTCGCAAGGCCATGAGAAATTGAACAAGTTTTTGCTCTCCTCTAACCGTTTGGTAAATAGCAAGAGTCCGCAATTCTGACGGATCCATCATATCCAACTCATCCCAAATACCATTCATCACATTATAGAACTCTTGAGCCGATTTATCATCTTGTCGCAAGCTTCTTAAGATATTTTCTAATTCATATCTCCTTGCAAAGTTTGACTGCACATATATACTTTCCAGATAGTCCCAAACTTCTTTTGCGGTGGTAAATTTCGCAAAGTGCATACCAATAGAAGGCTCTACTGTAATGTTAATCGAAGAGAGAACTTGCGCATTGTTGACACTCCATACTTTTTGTAATCCCTTATCTGTGGCTTCTGGAGCCACAATAGAACCATCTATATACCCCCATTGTTCTTTTCCAGTAATATAGACTTTCATCAGATAAGACCAATAAGAGTAATTTGATCCATTCAACTTGATTGGAATAGGTCGATTCAACTCAGTACCCATATCTCAAATAATATTCACCACAAAGAAAAACCCACACAAAATCCCACCAAACAATAAATCCCACACAAAACCCTAACCAAGGGCCAAATACAGACTGATAGCAAACCGGCCAATAGATAGAAGGCAAGAATGACTGAGGAATTTACCTTTCATTGAGAAAAGAGAGGCTGATGCCGTTCAAGACAAAGAAAATCGAACCAAGAATAGTACCAGTGAGAAGAGAATTTCAAACCTAAACATGAGTTACAACTACACCCGAATATCTGCCGATCAATGGTGAGGTTCAAGCCTTTCCATCTTGAGAGAGGTGCTCTGATACCATGTGAATATCCAAAGAACAAATCGGAAGAGAACCAAACATATTTTGAGGAAAAGAGGGTTTGTCTCAAAACCCTTGAACGATTTTCTATATCTCTGTACAAAGAGTTTTTCCAGAAGTATATACAGCTAGGAATAAAAAGACTTACCTACCCTTAGAAGGAAAGGAAAATTACAAGGCAACATAAAAAAACAAATAGACAGAAAAAACACCTTTTTGTTTTCTCTCAATATGCAACTATGCGAGAAAAAAGGGAGATCATTCCAAAAAAAAAGAAGACATGATTACAAGGATTTTGCTGAAGCTTTAGGTACAGATACAGTATTGCAAAAATTTGCAACCAGCTAGCAGGATACATTACGACAAAGAGATTGATCGTCAATGAGCTAGTAATGTATGGCATATATTGTCAAAGTTGCCATCCACAAAAATTCCTAGTCGATCACAGAAATGCTCTGCCTCCTCCATGGCTCCATTGAATGTGCTGAAAGCATTTCGGAAAGCTTATTAATCAACGGGATTACAAAGGAAAAAGGCAAGTGCAAAACTGTTACTACTTCTATTGGATCATATAGCACTAGTAGAATGAATAGTATCTGATTTCAGGTATGAAAATTGATGAGAGACATTACTTTCTTTTGAACGGCTGATGAGAGACAGTACTGGTGAGAATGATTGCCCGATTTTGTTCTGCAAGCTTGACGACATTCCATAAATTGTTTCTTGAAGCTGGATCCAGTCCAGTACTGGGCTTGTCTATATAAACTACCTTTACAAGATCTTCAAGAATTTGACAATTATGAACATATAAGAGACTTGAGCACCAAAAAAAGGTAAAGACGTACTTTGGGATCCCCAGTCAGTGAAATGCGACGCCGAGCCCCCTTTTCGTACCTCCACTATACATCCCAGCCTTCTTTTCAGCGATGAGTCCTTGAAATAGGTTCACACTTTTAAGAGATTCTTCCACTGCCTTGAACAGCAAAAAAATTTCATTAATCTTGAAGTTGTTACAAAACTATCAGGAGCAAGGAAACAACAGATAATCAAAGATCATCTGCCAAACCGAGACCCAAGCCTACGATAGGTAAGAAACCAATCGAGGACACCTATTTGGGCACAAAGCCCACCGATAGGCCCAAAACCTTAAAATTAGTCTAAAAAACTCAGATCATTGCAATTCAGCACAAACCGGGCAAAGCCCAGCCCAAAACGAGCCAATGCCAGCCCAACACCACTGCATAACCCTAATCACTACACAGATCAACCCTCGCCGCCGCCCAAACCAACCGCCGACACACCAAGCTCAGGCGAAACAACCCACCACCAGATTCAGCCACCAAACAAGACCGAAACAAAAACCACCAGACGTCAAAGACGAAAACCTACAACACCTTGAGCCACAAAAGTCCCGGATAAAGACCGCCAAGAACCGCCATTTCGATCCTCCCATGAAATGAACATTCTTTATGGGATGGATGTAGATATAATTTTTCACTCTCTCTGTCCCATAAAATTTATACATTTCTACTATTCACATCTCTCACAAAATGGTTATATTTGGTAATTCATAATATTTTTTTATGGTTACAAAAAACTATAATACAATTAAGTAAGATCTGTATTGGGTATGAAATCTATAATACAAATTGCGATGGTGTGGGGGACTACACAAATTCTCTACATAAATCCCAGCCATGGGATTTGGTAAACATTTCTCTACATAAATCCTAGCCATTGAATTGCTCACTTTGCTCAATGTATTTTGGCAATGAACGAATTTTGGGTAATGATTGGGTGGACATTAACTAATTTTTTGGGGGCAATGAACGAAATTGGACATTCCTTGCAAAACTTCCAATTTCTCAAAATCACAAATAAGAGCACAAGAAAGATCAAGATTTTTTTTTTTTTTATATCAGTAAGAAAGAGACCGAGATACACGCCTAACCACCTTTGAGAGTACTTAACGCACACTAACAAGTAAACAAGAGATGGATTCCACTAATTAAGACTTTAAGATGCGTTACGGCACTTTTGAAATTACTTAACCACCGTCCAAAGAAAAGACAAAAAAAAGACAAATGTTTTTGGAACTCTAACCAAGACCAAGCATCCAAAACCTCACACCAATCGATCGAGCCAAAACCTCACATCTGTAAATTATACTCCCTCCGTCCCAATTTACTTGTCATTTTTTTGGAGTTCGTACCACTTTTTAATTAATTATATCCATTATTTGATTGAGGGAACAAATATAATAACTGATTTATACGGGAAGAATTTTGACAATAATTTCTGAAATTGCCGTTGATCAGGTGAACAATGACATGCTATAATGGAAAATACAATGACATGCTATAAATCGGGTAAGAGAAATTGCCATTGATTGGGACAATGCCATGCTATAATGGAAAATACAATGGCATGCTAGAAATTGCCATCCATTCTCATTTTCAGTTTTCAGTAATAAATTTTGGGTGAACGAATTTCTCTCTCTCTCTCTCTCTCTCTCTCTCTCTCTCTAATTATTTTCTTTCCAGTTCTCTTTCCTGTCTCCCTCACTCTCGTCCTCTCTCTGGTTCTCTCTCCACTGGTATGGCTCTTTGTTTTCTTTTCTTTTTTTTAAGCGGTTGTGACGGTTGTGACAGTTGTGAATCAATAAATAAGTTGTTTAGAAAAGTAGTTCTTTGTTCTCTGGTGTGGGCAAAGTTATGAGAAGTATGTTACTCCACTTCTTCTTTTTTCTTTTCAAAAGAATATGTCTTGGAATATGGTTTAGAAATTCAAAACTTTCTACTTTTAACTTAAAACACGATAGGCATCCGTGTTCTCATTTTAATTTTGCATATCGAACCAACCCCTTATATGGAAAACTTGATGAGTGCTAGTCTATCATTGTTTTAATACTAACAAGTTCTTTCGTGTGTTCTCATATGTGTTAGTGCATAAACTGTTGTTCGAATCTCATTTTCTTTTCTGGTAAGAATCTTCGTATTATGTGTGTCAAGGATTACAAGACGAATAGAGAGGATGTTTAAGTAGTAGTTGACGTGAAAATTGACCCACCAATTGATAAGCATTCTAGCTATAACAACTAAACTTCCATTTTTAGTCTACTTACATTGAAATATCTATTATTAGAATAAACTGGTCTTTCTTAGAGTATCCACAATGCTATAATCAAAAATGAATAATCAAAAGTTGTCACATCAACTTTTGATTATCCAGTTAAGAGATTATTAAGATTAGCAATATAGAGATCCACAATGGCATAATCAAAATTGAATAACCAAAAGTTGCCACATCACATTTTTAAATTATAAAAAAACTAAAAACTGTGAACATAGAAATAATTTTTTCCAAAAATAAATTTTGAGACTAATAAAAACTATTTATTAGAAATAGAAAATAATTTTTAAACTTTTTTTGAAATTTTTTTATAAAAATAGTTTTTGTGTAACTACGGTTTTTGAAAAAATTAATTTTTATATAAGAAAAGGTTTTGAGAAAAAAATTTCTTCTACAAAACAATTTTTCAAAAAAAG